>PVIU01003864.1:99014-137099 GCA_004026605.1 Ondatra zibethicus | reverse complement strand
CTTCTGCCTCCCCTGCCTCAGGGTCCCGCTCAACTGCCAGGTCCCACTGTGTGATCTGGTTGTCAGCACCAGAGGCTGCAAAGACCCCACTGTCCTGAGGGTGCCACTCGACAGAGGTCACAGGGGCCATGTGCTGCTTGAAGATGGCCACAGGGGAGCCAGACTTGAACTGCCTTAGGTCCCAGACTTTGAGAACGCCCGTCATCCCCACCGCTGTGCAGGAAGGGTTCCCTGCGGCTCCAGCTGATGACATTGACATCTCCATCATGGGCAGTGGCTGTGGTGAGCATGCAGGCCTTGCCTGGGGCTGCTCGGATGTCCCAGATGCGAATGGAGGCATCAGCTGAGCAGGAGGCGAACACCGTGTCCTCAGTTGGTGACCACTGCAGATCCTCCACAGAGCGTGTGTGGCCCACAAATGGTCTCTGGTCCACATGCCAGGAGCCACCATCTGTGGGGGTCCAGAGGTAGATGTTCTTCTGATAGTCACCAGTCACCAAGCGGCCAGGCACTCGAGGGGACCAGTCAAGAGCAAAGCCCTCACCCATGTGGCCAGCAAAAGAGAAGATGGGCTTTATGCGGGCCTGCTCATCCCGGAGGAAAATGGCCAGGGCCTGGGGGTCATCTACCACCTGTAGGAGCCGCCTCAGCGCAAACACCTCTACCTGGCCCTTCTCTGACCATACTCCAGCCACAGGCTCCTCTCCCAGCCAGGATACCCAAACTCGGTTGATGCCACCATACTGGGGAACCATGGCCAGGTCCAGCTGAGGTTTCCGCTCCTCTTCATCCTCTTCATCTTCCTCCTCATCATCATCACTGCCCTCTGAGGGTGGTGGCCTGGTCCCATGGAGATTGTGCATCCGAAGCATCATCTGTCTATTGTTCTGGGCGCTGTCAGCCTGGGTTCCCGCACACAGGAAGAGAGTGAGCGGGAGTTCTGTCCGGTTGTCACCCAGGTGATCTCGGACTATGTCAAAGCTAAGACAAGGGGCGCCAGTTTGCGCACGATGGTACAGCACGTAGGCCTCCTCGTCCATCACCAGCTCCTCCCCTTCTCCTAGTGGCGGTCCCTTTCCGGGAAGGTAGACTTGGGATGGGCTTTCAGATCCTGGATCGCAGGATTCAGCCTCCATGGGTTCCCCAATTTCACATGTGCGCCTCCGGCCCTTGCGCGCCGCCATCTTCGAACCTTCTCGTCGAACCCACTGTTTAAAGGGAAAGTAAACACTTGATTGTTGAGACCTAGTCACTGAAATGTGCACATTAAAGGTCCTAAAATAATGCGTATACATAGAGAAATTGAATGTATAATTTCCAAAGTAGCAGCGAGGATGGAAATTGAACCTGGAGTGAGGGATGGGAGAATCTAAATTCATAAGTCCCAGAGAACTAACTAAAGAATATACACTTTGACATACATGTAGAATCAACAACCATCTGTGAGGAGATGACTTTTTTGTGAAAAAAAAAAATAAAAGCAAAGGAATGATTAGCACAAAGTTTACAATGGCATGTACTTTGAGAGATAAAGAATAAAGTCCCTCAAGGAGTTGATTAAATCAATGAAGGAAGCAGATGATACCTTCAAATTGATTTTAAAATAAAAGGGAGTCACACTGAGTAGGAAAAGTCAACAATGGCCAAAGGCAACTAGAAGGCTTGAGAAGCAAAGGGAAATGTGGAGAAAGGTGAAAATCAGAAAGCAGCTGTTTTCTCTTTGTATGTGTGATGTGTGCAGTGTGTGTGTGTGTGTGTGTGTGTGTGTGTGTGTGTGTGTGTGTGTAGTATGTATGCATGGTGTATCTTTGTGTGTATGTGCTTTGTGTGGGTGCATATGAGTGTATGTGTGCATATGTGTGCACCTAGTGTCTTCCTCTATCACATTGTCTATAACTTTTTGATACATATTCTCTCATTGAACCTAAAGCTCACCAGTTTGGCTGAACTACCTGGCCAGTAATTCCGGAGGTGCCTTGTCCTTCTATCACCTCCCCCGGCACTGAGATTACAGACAAGCACCTCTGTACCCATATTTAACATGGGTGCCAAGATCCAAACTCAGGTCTCCATTCTTGTGTAGTTTACCCATTGAGTAGCTTACCCAGCCTCATCAGGTTTTCTCCACCAAGGTCTTTGCATTCTCCTTAAAACAGTAAAAGTTTGTTATTTTTACAGATCTGAAACCTGATGTATTTTAAGCCAAAAAAATTAAACAGTGGTTAAAGATCACTTTCAGAATGTTTCAAAATAGAAATGAAGAATAAGGGAAATAAGGAACACTGAATAACAAGATCAGCCTCCTTTTCATCTATTGTTAACTATCTTCTTTATTTCTACTTATTCCCATGGTACAGAGATCCTTGTCTGTAAACCCAGTGCTGGGGGAGGCAGCTAGAAGGGTGGGACTCTTAAGAGGTAATTAGGTGATATGGATGTGTCCCTCCAAAGCGAGATTCCTGACCTTCAAAAAGAGACTGTAGAGAGTCATTCAACCCTTCTATGCAGAGGGATGCAGAATGCAGTAGGCCTTCACCAGAGAGGCAATCTACTGGTTCTTCCTTCACATCAGAAGTGGCCACGATGAAGAAACTGGTCCTTCCTCACACCTTAGACATACTAGGTCTACACTGAGGCTTTGTTCCATCTCCCAGTCACACACAGTGAGCTCAGGAAACAAGCTTGCAGCCTAGACAGATAACAAGAAGGACCAGGCTGACTCTAAGTACTTCTGAACTCATCCATTGCTGCCTTGTGTACGTAGGCACTGAATGGATTGATGCAGGTGTGTACGTGGGGGAAAGTTAGTAACTCTCATGGGTTTATAACTGCAATGGAGCCTATCACAAAAGTTAGAAGAGGAAGGCAAACAGAAGTTTGTTATATGCATGTTTCAAATATATATATGAAATTTGCCCAGGAAATAAGTAAGCCTTGAAGTAGTTATTCTAGTGTATTATGTTTTTATATTTAAATTTTACAAGCATAATTGTTTATCATACTGAAACATCTTTGTTCCTCATAATGAGCTTGGTAATGAGTCAGTCCAGGTCAGTTCACAAACGTCTGCCTGTTTGGTAGTCTCTAAGCCAAATCAGGGACATATGTCTATATAGGACTTCCAGCTTCAGAACTGTGAGGAAGTTCTGAACTTATGACATAGGGCTATGTCAGAAACCATCTGGGTTATAGTATTTTAATACAGAGCCTCAAGCACACTAAGATGTTCTCATCTGCAGAGAAGATAGCCAAATATTTTAAGTTGCCTCTGATCCTTCTGTCACAAAATAAAGGCATTTCTAAGTTTCTCCCTAGGAAGCATCAGGGATAACTGTTGCTGTTAATGGGGAGGGCAGTTTGCTCTTTCCTAAGTGGAGGCTGAGAATGACACAACATGAATAAAATAATAATAAGTAGCTTGAATAAAAATGAAACACAAAATGACAATTTAAACCTATAGAAGTACAGAGTCAAAAACCAGTTTGTATTATGTGACCTTTGTTATTCCTTCTGTAAGGTGAGAATTACAATATCTACCCTAAAGATGGTGTGTTGGTTACTTATCTGTTACTGTAATAACACACCAAAAGCAACGTAAGGGAGACAGTGTTTATTTTGGCGTATGATTCCAAAGGTTAAAGTACCTGTTATGGTAGAGACTGCTCAGCATGGCATTGTTACTGAGTTCATTCAAAACCACCAGGAAAGACCTACAGACTCAATTCAGATTATAAGTAGCCAAAGTTATTAGACCTGCTAGCCAGTTATTAAAACCCTAAGGCAAATCAGAGAGACATGGTGCTCTGAAGCAGTTGACTTTTAAAGTCAAAAACCACAATTACTTCATTTCTGCAGAATTAACAGCTACGTGTGCAACTAATTGCTTTACTCTTCCTATCCACAGTAGAAAGAGTCAGTGTACAAAATCCAGAGCAAGCAGTTACCTGGTCCACAACAGTTACACCACTCTGGGTAGGGGCAAGAAGTCAAGGTTGTCTTTTCTTTCAGGAAGTTAGGCCAGAGACCAACAGCAACTAAAATGGATGACTAATACAAAATGGAGTTTCCTTAGCCATCACAAAATGGCTAACCACATCCTTCATCCACACAGTGACCAGGTTGAAGAGAAGCTACACACTCTCAAAGCCTGTCCCCAGTGACATACTTCCTCTAGTAAGACTGCACCCCATAAAGGTTTTATACCCTCCCCTAACAGCACCCAACTGAGGACCAAGTATTCAAGGACCCGTGCCTATGGGGGGCATTTCTCATTACCACTACTTACTAGTGTGGCAATAGGAATTAAGTGCCACAGAACCTTGCCTGTACATCCACTATACTCCAAATGGTAGTTCCCAACAGCCCCACTGACCTTTCCAACTAACTTCTTCAGAGTTACAGAAACCGAATGCCACAGGAACCTTTCTAATGTCAGCATTCAAAAACGCCACTGGTGAGCCACAGTCAGCAACGGCAACTTTAGAGTTCCACTAATTGTCACCACATGGTTTAGTGCCTGGTGATTTTAAGGCTAAAACCCAAAATCTTACTAAATGTGATTGGATAATATTTTACTTAAACTTAAAAAAAATCAGGTACTTTAGTTAAAGCTTTGAATGTATTTATTAGCACTCTGCTCAAAATTGAGCTTTTTTTGTGAGTTCACAGAATACAAATATTCCCTATTGTCAACTGAGACTACAAACACAGGTTTAAAGAAACAGATGTTAATGTAGTAGATTTTACTTATTATCTGCAAGCCATGGAGTATATGTTGCTTGCCAAATTGAAGGAAACTTATCCACCCTTATAAGGAGGGGAAAAATAAAAGTAATAGAACTTTATACACAGGTAGCCTTTTCCCCTTCTCTGCCTAGAATATCAAAGGGGCTAGAAATGGTTTTTAAAGGAACTTTTTACATTCATCACATGTCAGGGGCAGTTTGTAGAAGAGCTTGTAGGAGTCAGTTTTCTGCCTCTGTCATGTGAATGCTGGGGATTGAACTTGGGTCATCAGGCTTGGCAGAATGCACCGTTACCCACTGAATCATCTTGCAGGCTGAGCCATGTAGACTTTTGTTAAAACAGGATAAGAAAGTTTTGTTTCACAACCAAAACTTCTGCAATCAGCTTCACAAAACTCACAAATATTTTGTTGGTGTCAATCAAATGAAAAACCCCAAGCACCAATGAAACATGTTAAAAGAGTTAGTCACAACTGACCTCCAGTAATCTTTTCTTCCCTTGAAAAACAACATTATCTCTGCAGTACTAAGAAATAATTTTACAGAAGAGTCGGGCAGCCTGTCCTCACTGGTTACCCAATTACTATTTATTTCCTGGTCATTTACTAAGTACTTATTGTATACTAACTAAACTTAGTTATTCTAGTGTATTGTGTTTTTATATTTAAATTTTACAAACATAATTGTTTATCATACTGAAACAGCCTTGTTCCTCACAATGAGCTTGGTAGTGAATCGGTTCAGGTCAGTTTGCAAACATCGCCTAAGCACCCGCCATGTGTAAAGCAGGTGGAATTCTGTCCTCTCAGGAGATGTTGAATAAATACTCAGGGTCATCACTGAACCCAGAAAAGTCACAGTGGAAGGAAATAGATGACAATAAGAATTTGGAAAATCCTAGGTAAGAAAACTGGAAAAGCATCCCAGAGTCAGCAGAGACGGGAGCAGACACACAGAAGGGACCCGACTATAGAAGGGTTCCTTCAGGTAATTCTTCTTGCCTCGTGTGCATTGGCTGGACCACAGGCATCCAGGTCACGTGTCAGAGGATCTGGAACAACACTGAGAAGTCCATGATGGAGACTTCATAGCAGCAGGTAATGTCTGGTGGCCTCCTAATCATTATTTTCCCAGCTCTCGCAAGATAACCTCTTGGATCCAGGGGCTATCAGCTCAGAAAAGCAGCTCTTGGGAAAGGACAGTGCTATACAGCTTACCAGGGAGATACTCTGAGAGATAAACTAAACCCACAATGTAAACCCCGCTTCACATCAGAAGTGGCCATGATGAAGAAACTGGTCCTTCCTCACACCTTAGACATACTAGGTCTACACCGAGGCTTTGTCCCATCTCCCAGTCACACACAGTGAGCTCAGGAAACAAGCTTGCAGCCTAGACAGATAACAAGAAGGACCAGGCCGACTCTAAGTACTTCTGAACTCATCCATTGCTGCCTTGTGTACGTAGGCACTGAATGGATTGATGAAGGTGTTGCACAGGGAAAGTTAGTAACTCTCGAGAGTTTATAACTGGAATGGAGGCTATCACAAAGGACAGAGTAAGGAGGGGAAGATAAACAGGAGTTTATCACGTGCATATTTCAAAATATGTATGAAACATGACCAGGAAGTAAGCAAGCCTTGAAGTGGCAGCTTTAAATTCTAGTTGACATAGCACACTTGACAAAGAACAAGAAACTTTTACAGAAGTAACAGAGCAAAAGGAAAGGACTTTGGGTCTCTGTGGTCAGCACAATGGGTGAGACAAGCAAGGGCATATATGAGTAGCTAGTAGAGCATGTTGACATAGGTTCCCCTCGACTCTGTGTTTTGTGAATCTAGGTCTAACTTTAGGCAACTAGAGCTTTCTGCAATGTTCTGCCTCTTCCTTGCCCTTATTCAACTGTCCTTCACATGAGGAAGGCATATATTCTGGCTTTCCACATGTCCTCTAGATGGAATATTCTTTCTTCTACGTGTGGTGGAAAAGACTTGACTCCACTGTCTTTGCCTCAGTCCTGAGAACAGCTTGTAAATTAAATAGATAAAAGCTAAACAAAAGATCAGTGAAGTGGAGCAGGGATACAGGGAACAGACCTAAGACATAATAAAGGCAATATACAGCAAGCCAGCAGCCAACATCAAACTAAATGGAGAGAAACTCATAGCGATCCCACTGAAATCAGGAACAAAACAAGGTTGTCCACTCTCTACATATCAATTCAATATAGTTCTTGAGGTCCTGGCTAGAGCAATAAGACCACAAAAGGACACCTAGGGGATACAAATCAGAAAAGAAGTCAAACTCTCACTGTTTGCTGATGATATGATAGTTTACGTAAGTGATCCCAAAAATTCTACCAAGGCACTTCTACAGCTCATAAACACTTTCAGTAATGTAGCAGGATACAAGATTAACTCAAAAAATCAGTATCCCTCATTTACACAGATGATAAATGGACTAAGAACAAAATCAGAGAAACATCATCCTTCACAATAGGCACAAATAGCATAAAATATCTCAGAGTAACTCTAACCAAATAAGTGAAAGACTTGTATGACAAAAACTTTAAATCTTTGAAGAAAGAAGTTGAAGAAGACACCAAAAAGTGGAAAGATCTCCCATGCTCTTGGATAGGTAGAATTAACATAGTAAAAATGGCAATCTTAACAAAAGCAATCTGCAAATTCAATGCAATTCCCAGCAAAATTCTTCCCAGACCTTGAAAGAATGGTACTCAACTTCACATGGAAAAGCAAAAAACCCAGGATAGCCAGAACAACCCAGTACAATAAAAGAACTTCTGGAGGCATCACAGTCCCTGACTTTAAACTCTACTACAGAGCTACAGTACTGAAAACAGCTTGGTATTGGCATAAAAACAGACAGGAGGACCAATGGAACTGAATTGAAGACCCGGATATTAATCCACACACCTAGGAACACCTAATTTTTGACAAAGAAGCAAAAAATATAAAACAGAAAAAAACATATTTAACAAATGGTACTGGGATAACTGGATATCAACATATAGAAGGATTAAAATAGATTCATATCTATCCCCATGCACAAAACTCAAGTCCAAATGGATCAAAGACCTCAGCATCCAGCCAGCCATACTGAACTTCATAGAAGAGAAAGTGGAAAGTACACTTGAACGCATTAGCACAGGACCCCTCTTCCTAAATATAACCCTAGTAGCACCGGCACGGAGAGAAATAATTAATAAATGGGTCCTCCTGAAACTGAAAAGCTTCTGTAAAGCAAAGGAGCTAACAAGACAAAACGGCAGCCTACAGAATGAGAAAAGATCTTCACCAACCCCACATCGGGCAGAGGGCTGATCTCCAAAATATACAAAGAACTCAAGAAATTGATCATCAAAAGAACAAATAATCCAATAAAAAAAATGGAGTACAGACCTAAACAGAGACTTCTCAACAGAGGAATCTAAAATGGCTGAAAGACACTTAAGGAAATGCTCAACATTAGAGAAATGCAAATCAAAACAACTCTGAGATTCCATCTTACACCTGTAAGAATGGCCAAGATCAAAAACACTGATGACAACTTATGCTGGAGAGGATGTGGGGTAAAGGGAACACTCCTGCATTGCTGTTAGGGATGCAAGCTGGTACAACTCTTTTGGATATCAGTATGGCAATTTCTCAGAAAATTAGGAAACAACCTTCCTCAAGACCCAGCAATACCACTTTTGGGTATATATCCAAAGGATGCTCAACCGTACCACAAGGATATGTGCTCAACTATTGTTGTACCCAGACTCTTGGCCCCCAAAGAGACCACAGGGATCCGTAACTTGGATGCAAAAGCAAGGTTTATTCCAAAGCGCAATATGAGCCTAGGCAGGAAGCTTGTCCAACACACTCAAGGCAGTGAGGGTGGGAGGAGCTGCCTTCCAGAGATTGCAGGACTTTTTATAGACAATCTTGCAGGACCAATAGTTTTCACCTAATTTGCATACCCAGACCTAATTGAGGACAGCAAACGATTAAAAAGTGTGTGAAGTTCAATAAGCATGATATCATTATGCAAATAAGTATGGACAAAAGTGTGTTCTCAGTCGGCCCATTCCTATCTGTCCTTGGGGTATGTAGATGAAGCATGCTATGGTCATAGTTTTAATTGGTCAGTTCTTTGCTCTCCTTGGGAGGCGATGATCACCCAGGTGTTATTGGCTCCTGCGATGGCTCTTGTCACGTATAAAGTGTTTTTCAAAATAGCCTAGCCTAAACAGTGTGGTTCAGATGGAAAGCAATTAGGTCACTCTGACCAGTTTCATTTCTTTCATTGTTTGTCAGAGCAACATTGTTTGTCATAGCCAGAACCTGGCAACAACCTAAATGCCCCTCTGCCGAAGAATGGATAAGGAAAATGTGGTACATTTGCACAATGGAGTACTACACAGCAGAAAAAAATAATAACATCTTGAAATTTGCAGGCAAATGGATGGAGCTAGAAAACATCATATTGAGTGAGGTAACCCAGACCCAGAAAGACAAATATCATATTTACTCACTCATAAGTGATTTTTAAACATAAAGCAAAGAAAACCAACCTACAAATCACAATCCCAGAGAAGCTAGACAACAATGAGGACCCTAAGAGAGACATACATGGATCTAATCTACATGGGAAGTAGAAAAAGGCAAAATCTCCTGAGTAAATTGGGAGCATGGGGACCATGGGAGAGGGGTGAAGGACAGGGGAGCAGAAGGGAGGGGAGCAGAGAAAAATGTATAGCTCAATAAAATCAATAAAAAAGAAAAAAAGATTGATGAAGTGGGGGCAACAGATTTCCTTTATAATTTTTTAATCCGTTTTTTCCTTTTTTGGCGTGTGTGTGTGTGTGTGTGTGTGCGCGCGCGTGCGCGCGTGCGCGTGTGTAGGGATCGCATATGTATGGGAGGGTGTGCGTGTACATGTTTGCATGTGGAAGCCATATGTTAGTACCAGATATTGTTCCTTAAGATAACTATCCAACTTCTCTTTTCTTAGGATTTATTTTTATTATTTTCTTTCATGTGTAAGTGTGCATATATGTCTTTATAAGTGGGTGTCATTAGAAGCCAGAAGAGGCCACCAGATAGATTCCTTAGAGCTGAAGTTAAAAGCAGTTGTGACCCACCCAATGTGAGTTCTAGGAACCAAACTCACATCCTCTGAAAGAACAATAACTGCACTTAAGCATTAAATCTCCAATACCACCTTGCTTTTTGATGTAGGATTTCTTATTGGGATCTGAAGCTTGCTGATTCTGCTAAGCTGGCTGCCCAGGGAATCCTAAGGACCCTGGATCCATCCCTCATTGGTGAGATTGCAAGCATATGCCACCAAACCCAACTTTTTAACATGGATTTTGTAGCAAACTCAGAGCCTCTTGGTCCTGCAGCTCACATGTTTATATATCCCCAGATCCATTTTCTATTGCTATAACAGAATACCAAAAACTGAGTAAATTATAAACAATAGAAAGATTTGGGGTTTTATGTTTGTGTTTTGCTTTGTTTGACTCATTCTTCTTGAAGGTGAGAAGTCCAAGAACACACCGTGGCAAAGGAGTAGAAAGGACAAAATTCGTTAGAACTTACGAGTAACCCAATCCAGAAATAACTAGTCCACTCTCAGAATAGTGGCAACAATCCATTCCTGAGGGCAGAGCCTTCTCCTTCTTCATATTTCTGAACATTCACCTCCTGATAGTAGCAAAGTTGCACCTGAATTTCCACATGAGTTTTGAGGGGACAACCTGACAACAGCAAAGGAGTTCACAGGGAACTGAAACTCAAAGAGGCAGCTAGAATTCGGGCCAATATGCTATGTTATTAGCAAATTGGATTTTGTTTCTTTAATCAGTAAGTTCGAACTTTTAAATGTGTTATGATTGTCATTAGGCAGGGGCTTTTTCTGTATTTCATATTGCTTATTGGCCATGATTTTTACCAAAAATATTTTTACTAGATAGTCAAGTTTCCTTGTCTTGAAGTTCACACAGCTTTTGCTATATAATGAATGCCCCTTATTAAATGAGGCCAATATTTATGTTTATTTTCCTCATTTTTTCTTTTTTCCCATGTCAATTTCTTTGTAACAAAGACACCTTGCTTGACCATTTTTAGTCACGTTCCTAGGCCCATTCTTTCATTTATATATGAAATCCAGCTTCAGCAATTTAGAAGTCAAGTTAGCAGAAACTCCCAACTTTACATATCCAATCAATACGAAGGTCTCTCACCCACCTTCTTGCCCACCACTCATCCCTCCCACTTCTGCATCTCTCACCCCACCTCCTCTCCCTCTACTCTCACCCCTCCAACCCCTGGGGCATCTGGTCACCCTGGCTTATCCACACAAAAAAATCTTCAGTGAAATTTAGACAGAATCCATCTTTACCCTTAGTCAGTTCTACCCACGCATACACATCCTGCTGCTTGGAAATAAATTCCCACTTGCCTACGCTGGACTCAAGCTTGGACTCAGTCTCTTCCGCACTGCAAGACCCCATCACAGTGATCCTTACAACCTGTCCCAATGGCCCAGAATCAAGTCGGTATGATCAAACTTTAACAAATGTCACTGAATACATTTTTTCTCCCTCCCGCCCCAGGGAACCAGGTGCTTTCCTCTCCTCGTGGTTCTACACCCATCCTTCATCCTGCTGCTGCTTCTCACATAGGCTTAATGAGCATTCACTCAGGATTGCAAGGGAGCCGCCTCTCTGTCTGGGGGGAGGGGTGCCTCTCTATTGTAAGGATCGTTCCTGGGAGGGACATTTCCAGGCATACTTAATTTGGACTAGTCACAGCACTCTCAACATTCCAGATAAACTGTTCTTCAACTTTCGATAATTTGTATATAAAAGCTTTATATAATGCAACGGGCACCCACAAGGCCATCGATCAGCAGAGCAGCCAATCTTCCGTTGCCTTGATTGCTGCTTCCTGAGGCTCTAGTCTTATTTTCCCTCAGAAGGAAGAGGTTTCACAAATTTCATGTTCATGGTTTCCTTGTCTTGGCTGGTTCGCATTAGTGTGAGTGTGAACGAATACTGTACAAAAGTAAAGAGGCTACGCTGTCCAACTGCTCCTATGGCTAGCTCAGCGGGGAAAACTTGTGCTGTCTTCTTGACTTTGACACATTCATTCAACATTTATTCCTAAAATACAACTCACGTTGCAGATAGTTCATTTCCCATGTAAAATGTCGTTCATTGAGAAATTTGTACCATAGCTTATTTACCTTTAATCTGGCAGTGGATCACTTGGGTTGTTTATAGACATTTTGTCTTCAAAACCCAAGCACATATCAATATATTTGTGTTTATTGATGTGGGAGCTGAATTTCTCACTTGTGTTTAGTTAGGAATGAAAGGTTATGGCATAGACTGTACAAATATTTAACATGACATAATAAAGCTTCCTAACCATCATGAAAACAGACTCTAGGCTGCAGGGGGCCTCTTTGTTCCACACGACCCTGCCATTCCCCCCCCCCCCCGCGCAAGTTCTCCCTTTCCTCTGCGGGGGTCCTTGGCCCATCAGGACTCTCTCTTCCTGTGCTGAGATCAGCAATCCAGAGGGGTGAGTGTGTGCGCACCTTGCCGGAAGGTCCCCACAAGGGAGTGCGGGCACCACCAGCCCCTGCTGCAGGGGCCTCTTTGTTCCACACGACCCTGCCCTCCCCCACTGCAAGTTCAACCTTTCCTCTGCCAGGGTCCTTAGCCCACCAGGACTCCCTCCTCCTGTGCTGAGATCAGCGATCCAGAGGGGGCTGAGATCAGCAATAAAGAGGGATCCACCAGCACAACTGGCTCCAGTACCTTGAGGCCCTAAGAGAGGACAGACCAAGAAAATTCTCCAAGTACACTGTCACTCACAGCAAAGATTGGGATCAAGACACCAAGACTCTCCTGGCTGTATTTGAAGGAAGAGATGGGCAGGCGCCAATCAAGAATTCCTCCAACATGAAAAGCATCATGACAACAGCAGAATCCAGTAAGCACGCAACAAGAAGACTTGAACACCCTATTCCAGAAGAAGTAGAAGAAAACGACTTTAAACGTTACTTAATGAAAATGATGGAGACCTTTAAAGAGGAAGTGAAAAACTCCCTTAAAGAAATGGAGGAGAAGACAAAAAAAGCTGGAAGAAATTAATAAATCCCTCAAAGAAAACCAAGAAAAAGCATTAAACAGGAAAAGAAAACAATTCAAGACTTGAAAATTGAAATAGAGGTAATAAAGAAAACACAAAACGAAGGAACTCAGGAAATGGAAAATCTGGGTAAACGAACAGGAACTCCAGAGACAAGTTTAACCAACAGAATACAAGAGATAAAAGAAAGAATCTCAGACACTGAAGATACAAAAGAGAAAATAAAATCATTGATTAAAGAAAACAACAAATCTAACAAATTCATAACACAAAACATCCAAGAAATCTGGGACACCATGAAAAGACCAAATCTAAGAATAATAGGGATAGAAGAAGGAGAAGAATTACAGCTCAAAGGCCCAGAAAATATATTCAACAAAATTGTAGAAGAAAACTTTCCCAACCTAAAGAAGGATGTTCCTATGAAGGTACAAGAAGCATACAGAACATCAAATAGACTGGATCAAAAAAAAAATCCCCTCACCATATAATAATTAAAACACAAAACATACAGAATAAAGAGAGACTATTAAGAGCTGCAAAGAAAAAAGGGCAAGTAACATATAAAGGTAAACCTATCAGAATTACACCTGACTTCTCAATGGAAACCATGAAAGCCAGAAGGTCTTGGATAGATGTGCTGCAGACACTAAGAGACCATGGATGCAAGTCCAGACTACTATACCCAGCAAAGCTTGCATTCACCATTGATGGAGAAAACAAAATATTCCAGGACAAAAACAGATTTAAACAATACATAGCCACAAACCCAGCCTTACAGAAAGTACTAGAAGGAAAACCACAAACCAAGGAAGCCAACAACACCCACAGTAGCACAGACATCTGACAACCCTCCGCCAGCACAACTGAAAGAAGGGAAACACACAAACACTACCACCAAAAAAAATAACCGGACTTAACAACCACTGGTCATTAATATCACTTAGTATCAATGGACTCAATTCACCTATAAAAAAGGCACAGGTTAAAAGAATGGATACGAAACAGAATCCAACATTCTGCTGTTTACAAGAAACACACCTCAACCACAAAGACAGACAATATCTCAGAGTAAAGGGTTGGGAAATGGTTTTTCAATCAAACGGCCCTAAGAAAAAGTGGGTGTGGCTATACTAATATCTAACAAAATTGACTTCAAACTAAAATCAATCAGAAGAGATGGAGATGGACACTTTATATTCATAACAAGAATAGTTCATCAGGATGAAGTCTCAATCCTGAATATATATGCCCCTAATACAAAAGCACCCACTTATGGAAAAGAAACATTACTAGAACTCAAAGCACACATCAAACCCCACACACTAATAGTAGGAGATTTTAACACTCCTCTCTCACAAAAGGACAGGTCAACCAGACAGAAACCTAACAGAGAAATACGAGAACTAACAGATGTAATGAATCAAATGGACTTATAGACATCTATAGAACATTCCACCCAAATAGGAATGAATATTCCTTCTTCTCAGCATCTCATCGAACCTTCTCGAAAATCGATCACATACTTGGTAACAAAGCAATCATCCACAGATACAAAAAAAATTGGAGTAACCACCTGTGTTTTATCGGATCAAATTAAATGGAGAGAAACTCAAAGCAATTCCACTAAAATCAGGAACAAGACAAGGCTGTCCATATTTCTTTAATATAGTGCTTGAAGTTCTAGCAATAGCTATAAAACAAAATAAGGAGATCATGGGGATTCGAATTGGAAAGGAAGAAGTCAAACTTTTGTTATTTGCAGATGATATGATAGTGTACATACGTGACCCCCAAAAACTCTACCAAAGAATTCCTACAGCTGATAAATACCTTCAGTGATGTGGCAAGAGTCAAGATCAACTCAAAAAAATCAGTAGCCCTCGTATACATAAAGGATAAAGAAACAGAGAGGGAAATCAGAGAAACATCACCTTTCACGATAGCCACAAATAGCATAAAATATCTTGGGGTAACACTAACCAAGGAAGTAAAAGATCTATTTGACAAGAACTTTAAGACCTTGAAGAAAGAAATTGAAGAGGATATCAGAAAATGGAAGGATCTCCCATGCTCCTGGATTGGTAGGATCAATATAGTAAAAATGGCAATTCTACCAAAGGCAATCTATAGCTTCAATGCAACTCCCATCAAAATCCCAACAAAATTCTTCACAGACCTTGAGAGAACAATAACTAAGTTTATATGGAAAAACAAAAAGCCCAGGATAGCCAAAACAATCCTATACAATAAAGGAACTTCAAGAGGCATTACCATCATTGACTTCAAACTCTATCACAGAGCTACAATAATGAAAACAGCTTGGTATTGGCATAAAAACAGAGGTGTTGACCAATGGAATCGAATTGAATACCCAGATATTAATCCACAAACCTATGAACACCTCATATTTGACAAAGAAGCTAAAAGTATACAATGGAAGAACAAAAGCATCTTTAACAAATGGTGCTGGTATAACTGGATGTCAACCTGTAGGAGAATGAAAATAGATCCTTATCTATCACCATGCACAAAACTAGTGTCCAAATGGATTAAAGACCTCAATATAAATCTAACCACACTGAACTTGATAGAAGAGAAAGTGGGAAGTAGCTTGCAATACATGGGCACAGGAGACCACTTCCTATGTAAAACCCCAGTGGCACAGACAATAAGAGCAACAATGAATAAATGGGACCTCCTAAAACTTAGAAGCATTTATAAAGCAAAGGACACAGTCATTAAGACAAAAAGGCATCCTACTGAATGGGAGAAGATCTTCACTAACCCCACATCAGACAAAGGTCTGATCTCCAAAATATACAAAGAACTCAAAAAACTAGACATTAAATTCTAAATTACCCAATTAAAAATGGGGTAATGATCTGAACCGAGAATTCTCAACAGAAGAAGTTTGAATGGCCAAAAGATACTTAAGGTCATGTCCAACTTCTTTAGCGATCAGGGAAATGCAAATCAAAACAACTTTGAGATACCATCTTACACCTGTCAGAATGGCTAAAATCAAAAACACCAATGATAGCCTATGCTGGAGAGGATGTGGAGTAAGGGGAACACTTATCCATTGCTGGTGGGAATGCAAACTTGTGCAACCACTTTGGAAATCAGTGTGGCAGTTTCTCAAGAAATTGGGAATCAACCTACCTCAGGATCCAACAATACCACTTTGGGGAATATACCCAAAGGATGCCCAACCATACTACAAAAGCATTTGTGCAACTATGTTCATAGCAGCATTATTTGTAATTGCCAGAACTGGAAACAACCTAGGTGCCCCTCAATGGAAGAATGGATAAAGAAAGTGTAGAACATATACACATTAGAATACTACTCAGCAGTAAAAAACAATGACATCTTGAATTTGCATGCAAAATAGAAAGCACTATACTTAGTGAGATAACCCAAACCCAAAAAGATGATTATAGTATGTACTCACTCATTAGTGCACCCTAACCATAATCAAAGAACATTAAGCTTATAGCTCACAAGCCTAGAGAAGCCAAATAGCAAGGTGAACCCAAAGAAAAACATATATAGATCCTCATGGAAATTGGAGGGAAGCAAGATCGCCAGGCAAAAGTTGGAAGCACGGGTGTGGGGATAGGGGTGGAGGTAGGGGTGAAGGTGGGGGTGGCCAAGGGGGAGAGGGGGAAGGAGAAGGGAGAAGGGAAGGACTGGGGAGAGCTTGAGGGAGTAGGAGGGTGGAGATGGAGGAAGGGTGGATATTGTAGAAGAGAATAAGATATCTACATTAAGGGAGTCATTTTGGGATTAGCAAGGGTCTTGGCTCTAGAGGAGTTCCCAGGTGTCCACGGGGATGTCCCCAGCTAAGTACTTGGGCAGCAGAGGAGAGGGTACCTGAACTGGCCTTGTCCCATAGTCACATTGATGAATATCTTGATCATCACCATAGAAATTTCGTCCGATGGATGGAGACAGAGACAGAGACCCACATTCACATCAGAGCAATGGACTGAGCTCCCAAGGTCCAGTCGAAGAGCCGAAGGTGGGAGAAGATGAGCAAGGAAGTCAGGACCGGGAGAGGCTGGTCCACCAACCGTGACAGTGTGCCTGATCTAATGGGAGCTCACCAAATCCAGCTGGACTGCGACTGAAGGAGCATACGATCAAACCGGACTCTCTGAATGTGGCTGCCAATGGGGGTGGACTGAGAAGCCATCAATAATGGCACTAGGACCTATCTCTTTGGCATGTATTATCTTTTTGGGAACCTACTCTATATGGATGCATGCCTTCCTAGGCCAGGATGGAGTGGGGAGGGCCTTGGGCTTCCCACAGGGCAGGGTACCCTGCCCCATCTTAAGGAAGCAGGGGGAGGGAGGAAGGGTAGTGGGGGAGCGGGAGGGGTCTGGGAGAAGGGGAGGAAGTGTAAATGTTTGAATAAAAAATAAAAGAATATGAAAAAAAACAGACTCTAATAACACAATAAACGCAAGATTAAAGTCAATTATCAAACGATAAAAGACTTCCAATTTAAAAAAGGTAGGGATTGTGTGAGTACTAGTGAGTAAATAAAAGGGAGGAATAAAGGAACAATAAAGGTGAATTGAGAAAGTATTACAGTAGAAAACAGCAAAATATTATCAAAATAAAAATTTTCAATGATTTCAGCAGACATACATGAGACATAATATCCACAAAGACTGCTGGAAGGTTGTACAAACCAACGTTTCAGGGGCAGCAGAAGGATTTGCCTTTTGTCATTAATTACAGTATTGTGGGCTAGAGGCAACGGAGGAGTCCGTTGTGCATGGAATGGATGAGCAAGATGAACTGGATAATGTTAGGTAGTCAGACAGTCACAGACTTAGGCAGTCACAGATGAGCCCACTGAAGATGCACCACATCTTTATAATCATACTTGGACTCACCTCTTGTTTTCCTGGTAACACTAGCAAGAAAGTACCACAAGGACCCCCTCTTAATATTTAAAACACCTTATGAAAAGGTGGCGCTATCACAGCTATGTTGAAGCCCATTAAAGGAAAGTTGCTTCTTCCTGCTCAAAAGAACAAAATCTGAGCCTGCGTGGAGGCATGACATTATAATCTATCTAAACGTAAGTTTACAAAGACATACTGTTGCCCTCTCCCTAAAGAGTTAATCCAGATGAGACTGCCAATCAACAGACCATGAGGCCATCCCTCGGGAAAGCTGATCCACCCAAAGACTGACAAGGATAGGGGAGAAATGTTCCCTTAGTGAGATGGTATATTTACCCTCCTCAGACACGCCTCACAAAGCATATTTGCTTGCAGGTCTCCTGAGCCTTCTAAGAAGTCCTCTTTCCTGATTTCTATCTAAAAATGTGTGACTTTTCCTTTTCTCCATCCATCTCTTGTTGGGATACCAGCCAAAGCCTAAGCATACTTTCACTGGCACTCTACACATTCTAAGTCTTTCTCTAAAGTGCCTCACCCCCGTCTGCCATGTAGCTGCTTGCTCAGCTCCACTGCTGCACTTGACTGCTTTCTTAGACCCTCCCTCAAAAGGCATGGCTATCTCTCCTCTTAGCCGTCACCCTATCCCTAGCAGCTAATGCATGGCTGTCTCTCCTCTTAGCCGTCACCCTATCCCTTGCAGCTAATGCATGACTGTCTCTCTTCTTAGCTGTCACCCTATCCTTAGCAGCTAATGCGTGGCTGTCTCTCCTCTTAGCCATCACCCTATCCCTAGCAGCTAATGCATGGCAGTCTCTCTTCTTGGCCATCACTCTATCCATAGCAGCTAATGAGATAACAGTTGTTTCTCTCAAACTCTTACAAAACAATTCTCAAGCTCTCGAGTTCATTTTTAGAAATTCTTTTATTAACATTACTAAATATCAATAAAATGGAATCTTGATTTATAAGTGACTAATTTGGCATCCAACGTGGGTTATCATTAATGAGGTTCCTCTGAGGACAGAACAGGTGGCCTTATTTTGTCTTCTGACTCAAGTCACTGCCTTCTGTGGTTCAAACTCCTGCCAGTTACTTTGGGCTAAGATTCCTTTTTGGAGGATTTGATCTCTAGACTTTACTTTTCTCTACCTTACTTCAGGTGTGTAAGCCCTTTGCTTTGGTACTCTGCCTTCCTGGAAAAAAGAAATGTCACTTTTTTTTCTTTCTCCTCTCCAAAGTTCTCTCCCTTGCATGGGGACAAGACATAAAGATTATATACAATGCCTTTCTTTCTTGGGTTATGTGGGTATCTCTCTCTCTCTCCTTCTCTCTCTCTCTCTCTCTGTGTGTGTGTGTGGGGGGGAGCAATGACCACATAATGTCCTCTAAATGGCACTAAATTTAATCCCCTCCCTTTTCTCTCTGACTGCTGAGACTCCCTTTTATATCCTTCACCACTACTATTCCTTCCGAGCCAGAGAGACTTCAGATCAAATTAAGGGGAAAGAGGGGAACAAGGAAAGCAGCTTAGCAGATCTGGGCATACAGACCCCTAACCATAATGGAGGGCATCATAGCTGCCTTGTATCGAGTGTGTTACTGTGCAACTGGATATACAATCACAAGGTCTCCCAGAAGTCATTTCTAACAGTGTGGAGGCAACACATAAAGATGGTGGTGTTTTACAGCAGGGCTGTTTGTTTGGACAGCTTCAATTCTAAGGGTCTTGAGCGGCCTGCCACAGAGGTTCACAGGTCCTTCTGTCTCAGCTCATGTCATCCTCAGCTGGGATTGTGGAGGTCACACCATGGGATAATTTGTCACTCTCAGTTCCTCCCCGTGCTCCCAACCCAGCAGCATAGCTGCATTCTGGGCACACTTCCTTATTCTGTCTGGCTTTTTTTTACAAGGAGAAGGGGGCCCTTTGTTTATCCCTACCGCCTGGCTAGCTTAGCCCCCGAAATAACCACACAGAAACTGTATTTATTAAATTACTGCTTGGCCAATTAGCTCTAGTTTCTTATTGGCTAATTCTTACATCTTAATTTAACCCATTTCTATTCATCTGTGTATCGCCACATGACTGGCTTACCGGCAAGATTTTAACCAGCATCCACCTCAGGCAGGAGATCCATGGCATCTGCCTCTCTGCCCTTCTTCCCAGAATTCAGTTCTGTCTACTCTGCCTACCTAAGTTCTGCCCTATCAGGCCCAAAGCAGTTTCTTTATTCATTATCCAATGAAAGCAACACACAAACAGAAGGAACTCCTACACCACTCTTTCATGAGCCTCATCAGCAGATGGTTAAATCAAGAACCTAAAAGGTAAAGGAAAACAAAATCCAGTTGACATCTTTTGGTGTTTCCAATTACAACTGGATTTTTGTCACGTTCATTATGGGAAACATGGCCTCTTCCTCCTTAGGTCAATACCATGAAATTCTTAACCTTTCCTACTGACAGCTTCTCTCTGTGTGTGCACTTCTGTGCTTGACTAAAAGAGTTTTCTTATTTTCTAGACAATGTGCCCCACGTCACCCCCTTTGCTCCATGTTGACTTCTGTTTTCTAATATGTGAGTGTGTGATATATATATATACATGTATGTATATATGATACATTATGTGTGTATATATAATGTAGTGTGTGTGTGTGTGTGTGTGTGTGTGTGTGTGTGTGTGTGTGTGTGTATAAAGATGATCTTTATCCATCACATGTTTTAGGGGAAGTTGTGGTTAAATATATGAGCCTCCTGTTTGGCACATGTGTGCCCGCCTTCACTCCTTCACACACACTAATAATTATAATAATTGTAATAAATAAACATTAGGGTTGCCATAGCTCTGCTTCTTAGTTTTCTTTTCTAAGAATGGTGACTGTGGAGGAACCATTCAATATGCTAATATATTAGAGTTTATATTAGAGTTTATAGCTAGAGTTTAGGTGAAGAAGGAAGTGTTTCCCTATAAGCTTAAAGATATCTATTCTCTTACCAGGGTGACTATAAAGCCTTTCACAGGCATATCTAATATTACCTTTACTTCCACAAGAGTAAAAGGAAAATAAAACAGTGAATAAGTGAATGAGGACCTCCAAGAATTGCCTTAGACTCAAGCCTTGAAGAGGTACCTGGAAAAAGGGCAGCTAGTTTAGTAACCAGCACCTAGAAAATTACAGATTTTGTCCCATGGATTGGATCAATTCTTGGTGTGCCAAATTTGTGCATAGAAGAATTAGGGTCATGAAATACTGAGATGTAAAGAACAAAGATCTATTTTCATAATAAAGAAATGAAGAATGGAGAACCAGTATTTACGAAATAGGCAGTAAATGACAATTAATTGATTAAACAAATAATTGAGCTATTAATGACAACTGAGTTGTTAACCAACCTAGTAACTAATGAAAACAATCAATAATATTAATTTCTTGTTGCCCAAGTCATACATTTCAATCTTGGTAACCAACAACAATGCCCACGCTCAGGGCTTTAATGAGTCCCTTAGACACACACAGTGGGAAATGGCAGGGCTGTCATCTGAAGCTCAGTTCTAATAATGGTTCAGTAATGACACAGTTTGGATCATGAGCTAAGGCATAATCGATCCTGGCAGGTTCTCATTTCAATACAAACACTGTGCTTGTAAATCTCGCAAACACAGAGTGGCACTACTTGTCATAGCCGGTCAGAGCTCAGGACCAAAGGGACCTTCCAGAAAGCCATAATAATTCTGCATTCTGTGCCTTCAAATATTTGACTAACCTACACTAGGTGCTTGATGAATAGACAGCCCCACACAGTTATCGCCAATTAAAGTTTTCTCAGTGGCCATAGTTTGTGGCCCACGTGTTTCTCAGCCACTTCTAACAAACCACAAAGAGTCCCAAGAGGAAAACTGGATTAAAGAACATTCTTTCTCTTTTGAAAAGAATTCGTGACTAGAAACCAGCATCTTAGGGATTGCATGCAAGGACTTCCTCGTGGGGACATGAATAGATATGTGGGACAACACAGAATCTCAACCTTCTATCTTCTGGAATCATAAAGTTGAGGAAGTTGGTATGGGACATTTGTAGCCTTTTTCTCTTACTAAATTTGATGTTTTATAATATCCTCTGTAAATATGTCCCATACCAAATAATAGAGAATAGACATCTTCCTGTTTTAGACAAAGGCATGGCTGTTGTGTGGATTAAAGTCAAGGAGAGAAGATGCTGCCTTCCCTGTCTGCTCACTAAAGTCTAGACATTGCCAGTACCAAGTTCTTCTATTCTTCTATACATACCAAGGACATAAAGCAGTTCAATAACATGTGGTCTCTCAATAGCCAGAGAGTCCAATTTTTAAGTGATCTTTTAGGTTATTCAGAAATTTTTGTGGCTTTGTCACAACAGAAATTTACTGATCAGCATAAAACAACTACATTATGTAACTTCCCTCAGCCAAACCACAATGAATTATGGCATAAACAGTCACGTCCTTCCCACAAGCAATTGGAGATGCTGGACCCAAACTTGGGACTATGAATAAAGAGGACATTAAATTTTTTCTTCTATTGAAAATGATTTTTTTCTCATGTACGATATCGTGATTATGGTCCCCTTTCTGCACCCCACTCAGTCCTTTGTCACCTCACCTCCCATCCAGATCCACCCCCTTTCTGTGTCTCATTAGAAAACACACAGGCTTCTAAGGGGAAAATAACAAAATAAAATGCAATAATACAAAAACTAACATTTCAGAATAGAACGAAACAAACAGAAGGAAAAAAGACCAAAGAGAAGGCACAAGAAACAGATATAGACAGAGACCCACTGGTTCAAACACTTAGAAATTCCACAAAAACACTAAACTGGAAGTCGTAATATATATTCAGAGGACCTACTGGGTAAAAAAGAGAGAAGGAAAAAAATACAAATTAAATAAAATTAAAAAGTAATATATTCTTTAAAAAATGAAAAGCCCAACATGGTACTTTGAGACAAAGAACTTCCAAAGATACTGTTGAGTTATTTCCTGTCAGCCATCTATGACTGGGCATGCAGCCTGCCTTTAAGAATACTTTGTTTCCCCAGTAAGATTCCCTTGGAGGAAACTAAATTTTCATTTGCAGGTAGATATCTACGGGAGATAGCTTCTGGGTTAGGGATGGAGGCACATGTCTATCTGCTCCTTTCAGCTCCAGGGCCCCATCTGGCACAGGCCCACGCATGCACAGTTCCTGTGTGTCCATCCATGCATGTGTCCTGTTGATTTAGAGGGCTGTGTTTACTCGCTGTCCTCCATGCTCTCCGGCTCTTACACTCTTCCCACCTAAGAGGACATTTTTTAAATGTAGCCTTTATGTATTTTCTGATAAGGATTATCTCCCTAAGCTATAAAAATACTGAACAAAGTCTTGGGACTAAAGAGACGGCTCAGAGATTAAGAGTACTTGCTGCCCTTGCAGAGGATCTGAGTTCTGTTTCCAGCACCCACACGGTGGCTTACAGCCATCAGTACCCCCAGCTCCAGGGGGTGCTGCCCTCTTGTGGCCTCCTCAGGCACCACGCATCCATGTGGTGCACATGCATGCATAAAAACAAAGCCAATACATAGAACAAAAGTAAGTAAGTCTTAAAAATACTAAATAACATCCATTTAAAACTTACTGCGTTCAATAAGCCTTGTTACTTTACCTAGGTTATTGTATCTATTGTTCAAAAAAATCACAGGAAAAAGTTGTTCCCTCTGTTCCCACTTACAGCAAAGGCAAGTAAGTCCTAGAGCACTGGTTCTCAGCTTAACTGATGCTGTGACCCCTTTAATACAGTTCGTCATGTTGTGCTGACCCCAACCATAAATTTATTTTTCTTGCTACTTCATAATTGTAATTTTGCTACTTTTGTGAATCATAATATAAATGTCTGATATTCAGTATATCTGATATGTGATCCCTGTGAAAGGATTGTTTGACCCCCAAAGAGGTAGTCACCCATAGGCTGAGAACCCCTGCCTAAGAGAATCAGTCGCATAGTGAGACTAAAATCCACACCCCTCTGACCAGAACTGATGTGGTATTTTTAATTTCATTTTATGTATTTCTTTACAAAACTTCTGTCCCCATAAATGTGAGCATTTTTACCACATAGAAGTGGTAAAGCCTTAGGCTATTGTTCTTTTTCTTCTTCATTTAATTATTGTGTTCTAAATCATTTCTCCAGTGAGTATCTTAGAACCAGGCCACCCCTATTCTGTAAGAACTACAAACTAGTGAGTTCCCATACATCTTCCCCTACCCCTATGTACACCCTTATCATCTAATAGTGCTTCCTATTTTGAATGTCATATATGCAATTCCTATCCAAGAGCTGTACAAGTTTGGGGAAGAATTTAACTTCTATTATTTTAGAGATTGTGTGTGTATTACCTTTATTAGATCCCTAAAGTCTAAACTTGTTCTAAATATAGGACTGAAGCTCCTCCCTGGTGTCCCTATGTCAGTTCAGTGTCCCTGTGCCTGCCCAGTGTCCCTGTGCCTGCCCACGGACTTTTGAGCACAGACCTGAGGAACCGGGTTGTGCAGATATGTAAGGAAGAGGAAGTCGAGCAGAGGAAGCAGAACATGAGGTTGGAGTATGCTTGGCATATTTTTAAAAACCCAACAAAAACCTTATAACTTAAAGTATGACAGAGAAAAGGCATGCCAAGAGCAAGTTCCAAGCAGAGCCAGTGGCACAGACCAGACACAGAGCCACAGGGTCCCTATGTTCACGAGAGCTCCGACTTTCTTTACTGCTTGACTCTCAGCACTTTTAAATATGTAATAATAATTGTAGCAAGGAGTTTGACTTTTCATTTTGCAGTGAGCAATGCAACTCATAATAGTTCCCCCCATCTGTGGCTTTGCTTTCCTCAGATTCACTTGCTCTCTCTCAAGCACTGCCCAGGAAGTATGAAATTAAATTGTCAGAAAGATACAAAGTGTCTTTTCCATTATTATTCATCTAAATAGCATGGTGAAATTTCCTATGCTTTCCTCCTGAGATTTGTGAGTGACACAGTGTATCCATGCTTTTTATCCTGTCCACCCATTGGCCCGTTAATAACCAGCTCAGTTACCAGATCAACTGTTGTATTATACCACTTCTGCTCTACACACTCTTTTTTATTTAATAATGGTCCCAGAAGATAAGGCTAGTAATATTGGTAACGAGGAGATGCAAAGGGAAGTGATAAATCACATTTATTAAGTGAAAATATGAAAATTTGCAGTTGGTATATGCATGAATAAGGAAAAAACACTATTTATGAGGTTTCAAGTATCCACTGGAGATTTTGAAAGGGGTCACTACCATATGCAATTAGTTCTGGGTCAGAGCAATAACAAGGAGTTGATCGTTGCAGAGTTTTAGCCATTGGCCAATTCTAAGAACTTTTAGTTTAATTCTGGATGCGATGAGAAGCCACTGAGGTATTTTTAACAGTGCAATGAAAACATCTAATTGTTTATTTGATTTAAGTCACTCTGGCTTTTGCTGATAGATTTCTGAAACAACCAAAGGGTGCTGGTGAGCTGATCCATGGCCAGAAAAAAAAAGGCCACAGTCTAGGGTTTTGAAGATAAATATGAAAACATATGGTGAGTGGGAATGGTGGGCCGTGTCCTGACTGTCAACACTTGAAAGGGGCAGGTGGCTCTTCGTGAATCTGAGACCAGCCTGATCTATGTGGTAAGATGCTATCTCGAAACAACAGCAACGACAAAACCAAACATATAATGCTGAATGGGAACTAGTATGTGAGACAAAGAGAAAAATCTGGGGAGACTTGTCAGTTTGGCACCTGAGCGCTTGGAATAGTGGGAAACCCCAGAAATGTGGGCTTGAGCGTATGGAGCCCAGGAGTCTGTTTATGGAGCCCAGGAGTCTGTTTATGGAGCTGTGCAAGTTGAATAAGCAGATACGCGAGTCTGGGGATGGATAACAGGGTTCAGGTTAGAGATGTCGAAACTTGGAGATTGGGAAACGCAGTGGAACTGGGCGAGGATCCAGAGCAGAAGGAAAAAAAAAATCACAGGAAGTAATAGCCTGGGACTAAGGAAAGAGCAGCTCCATTTGAGCCAAGAGGCCATGTGTGTCAAATGTCAGTACCGCCGAGGAAGCGCCTCAGAAACACCTGAGGAACTGCCTGTCCACAGAAGTAGCAAGACAAGGATTTTAAAAATGCGTTAATGCATCACTGAAGAAATGGTTTTGTGGTTAAAAGCACTGGCCTCTCCTCCAGAATATTCAGATAGTAACTTAAATAATCCTTTACCTTTTAAAAATTTTACCACATCTAGCATTCATAATACCACAACCAAGTTCAGGCTCCTGTTGCCCCAGAACTGGATTATTGAGTAAGCCCTGAACTTCCTGTGTTTGTTCCTACCAACAACCCATCCTGATTAGTCATTCTGGAACAAAGCTTCTCTTGATGACATCCCAGATCCTCTGGCTTTTCTCCCAGAATTTTCTCTCACCCATTTCCTCGCCGTTTTTTTTTTTTTCCTTAAGAGAAAAGTCCCTCACTCAAGATCATGTGTTTGAACAACTTGTCTCCAGCTGGTAAAACTGTTTGGCAAGGTTGTGGAACATTTTGGATCTAGACACTAGCCAGCAAACTGGGTCAGGTCACAGGGCTGGGCCCCATGTAACCGGGGCCCCACATGGGGCCCTCTTTCTGCTTCCTGACTGAAGCAGTGGTGTCTTATGCTTCCATGGCTACAGCTGTGGGCTGCTTCCTCTCCCACACGTTCCCTCCAGTTGTGGATTGTATTTCCTGACCCGTGAAGCAAAATAAACCATTCTTCCATTATGGCATTCTGTCAGGTATGCTGACAAGAAAGGCCGCTCATAGACCTGCCTAGCAGAGCCATGTCCTTCCGACATGTCATGTGTCCCCGTATATTTGTTAACACCACCTTTAACACTAGAGAGGGGAGCCCTCCAGAGCAGTCACAGGCGAAAATGATTCAAGAGGCCTCCTTTAGTCATTATAACTTGATGGGGTCCGTCTCTGTTAGTTTAAAAGGAAGCGCAAATGGAAAACAACAGCGCTGATTAAGTGGAGCAAAGAACTGATGTTTTCCATGAAGATAGAAGCTAATCAAATAGTTAAGTCTGTTTTTAAAACTGACCAAATACCAGCAAGGACACACAACACCCAGGACTCTCATTCGCTGTTGTAGGTTTGGAAAGTTGTGGTACAGCCTCTTAGAAACAACTATTCTATACAGGAACCAGTGATCTCACTTCCAAGTGTTTACTCTAACGGGATTTGAACATACTCCCCCCACCCCTATACATAAACCCACTACAAACAAACGTTCGTAATAGCATTATTCCTAACCTCCAGAACTGGAAGCAATCCAAATGACCGTGAAATGATGATGAGGTAACTAGAATTCGCCTTTGAAATTAAAAAATAAAAACAGAACTAAGTCCCCGTATATAGGGCAACATGCAGAATCTCAAAACAACATTCTAACTGAAAGCAGCCAGGCCCAAAGGACCACAAAATCCAATGGCTACATTTACCTAGCATGGTGGGAAAGATTCACCTATACACATGGAATACTCACAAAGGTTTGTCAGGGGTTGGTGGAGGGTGGAGCCTCTGCCAAAAGGAAAGCAGAGGAGTGTAGTAGGAGGCCGCTTGTTTGTTCCCGGCCACCCAGACTTGAAATAACCACACAGAAACTGTATTAATTAAATCGCTGCTTGACCTATTAGCTGTAGCTTCTTATTGGCTATCTCTTACATCTTAATTTATTCCATTTCTATTAATCTGTGTATCGTCACGTGGCTGTGGCATACCAGCAAAGTTCTGTCCAGCATCTGTCTCTGGCGGGGCTATGTGGCTTCTCCCAACTCCACCTACCCTCTCTCTATATATATATCTCTTCCAGCCTGGCTATATTCTGTTAAGCCATTGGCTGAAAGCAGCTTCTTTATTCATTAACCAATAAAAAGCAACACATACAGAAGGACTTCCCACACCAGAGAAGCTCTCCAAAGTGACAAAAAGCACAGTGCAAAAGTTGGCTGATATGGCAGCTCCATCACCAAATCAATAGTCCGAAGTCATAAACACACACTTACAAGAAATGTATTGCTGCTTATATGTATTCTCATGAGTCTAACTGTAGAAATAAAGTTCCTTGGGGGGCAATACTTTATTTACTGGTCTATCTTTAGTATCTATAACTATAAACAAAATTATAAAAATCATTAATAAGAAGAAAGATAAAAAAGAGCAAAGGAAAGGAAGGAAAGCAGGAAGGGGAGGAAGGAAGGGAAGTAAAGTGAGAAAGAACAGGAAGGAAAAAGGGAAATCTAACTGAATTCTGTTTTGACAACTCTCAAAATTCTTAAATACATAAATTTTGGAGCTAGAATATAGTTCATCCTATATCCAAGCTCTAGAATTTACTTATTAAACAGCCGATTTGAAGTCTATCAACTGCTGTATTTTTGGATTTGGATTTTATAGTCTGGAGTATGGAGTAACTACTTGATTGGAAACATCGGAGATATAGGAAAAGTATGCTTTTACATATCAAAATAGTGTAACCTAGAAGTTCAAAACCAATAGCTCAGATGCATATTCAAGACTCTTGATACAGAACCATCTAAGGAACATTAGTGAGTTCAAGCAGTAAGAATTTAAATATTAAAGAGAATTGCTTTTAAATTACTAATGTGTTTTATGCAAATTTCTGCTATATTGTTAAAGTGAGAACGTAGGCTCTCTACAGTCCCAGGGCATAAAGTATGGAGGATTCTTCAGTTAGTAGTAAACTAAAGAAAAGAAAAGAAGAGCTGCAACCAAGAACAATTGGCCCTATTCAAAAAGAAAATAGACAGTGAAAAAGAAAGATACTAGTAGCTTAGTTCTCTACATTATCAACAAACAAGACTAGTGTTGGAACCTCTCAAGACCAGAGAGGGTTGGTACTGAGAGAGGAAAACTTCCATTAAATATGAAATCTTAAGAGAAAATAAAAATATCAACAAAACTCTGTGAAATGCTGGGAC
Source organism: Ondatra zibethicus (assembly GCA_004026605.1). NCBI lineage: Eukaryota > Metazoa > Chordata > Mammalia > Rodentia > Cricetidae > Ondatra > Ondatra zibethicus. The sequence goes on along the minus strand of PVIU01003864.1, from coordinate 108,195 downwards.
GATTGAAATATCTGAATTTTAGAATCCCTTATCACTATCAGCCTCTCTTTCAATGTCAGCTACAGTCTGTCACTGTTAAATTAAGCCACCTCCATCCCCTCGTGTGTTGCTTTCATTGGTGAATAAAGAAAACTGCCTTGGCCTTTTGATAGGGCAGAGATCAGGTAGGCAGAGTAGACAGAACGGAATGCAGGGAAGAAGGCAGTGTGGCAGATGCCATGTTTCTCCTGCCTGAGATAGACGCTGGTTAGGAATCTTTCCCGGTAAGCCACAACCTCATGGTGCTACATAGATTATTAGAAATGGGTTGAATCAAGATGTGAGAGTTAGCCAATAAGAGGTTAGAACTAATGGGCCAGGCAGTAATTTAATTAATACAGTTTCTGTGTAATTATTTTGGGAGTTAAGCTAGCCAGGTGCCGGGAATGTGGCCCATGCCTCTTACTATAGATTGGCTGCCAACTAACTCCATGTAAAACCTGAGAAGGCTTAAAAAGGAATTCTAGACACAAATATAGAGTTTAGCACAGCTGGTGGCTTGCCATAGCTCTTTAAGAGATAATTTCTTGACTCAGCAGCCTAAAAAAAAGCCGTGGCAGTTTTAAAACAAGGTTTCCTGGGCCCTGCCACTGGTGCAATCTCCAGCTATGGAGCATTTGTGGGCCTGGCTGGTTGTGTGCCCACTCAGGGTCATGAGAAAAATATCTGAGATCATGACTGTGGCTCAGCTCTTCCTGCCTGGGTAGGCAGTGGGATCAGGTCAACTAGAAAGTAGTGGTTTTGAAATACCAGTTTACAGTCTATGCCACCAGCTTGACCTCTGGATCCTGCGGGAGACAGAGCATTTCAATGGGGTTTGTGACTAAAGTGCTACCCTTTGTTTGATGGCCATTGGACTCGCTGTGTTCCTGGAAGGGGGGCACTGCGTGCAGCAGCTCAGAGGCACAAGTGGCTCCACCATGTTGGACTGGGCGGAGCAAGCAGGCAGTACCTGTATTTGACCTGGGATTGTCACAGCTTAGATTCTTAAGAGCTTAGCATTTTAAAAGTGTAAAGCAAAACTGTTCCAGAACAGTAAAGAATTACAGAATCATAATAGGACAGATTCAGACATAAAAGACCTCTAAATGGGTCACACTGTTGAATAAAGATACGTAGTTGGCTTAAAAGAGAAAAGAAATAAAGAGTATAGAGAGATGCTTAAAAAAAGGGTAAAGTCTTTAAAGAGATGGACTACAGATAGTTATAGATTAAAAAAATAAAGAAAAAGAAGCCACGTAAAAATGGAAAATTCACATAATGTCTGGATTATGTATTTTACTGTGTTTTCTTTAAATATTTTGACTGTGAAGGAGCTAAGTACAGAGAGACATTTCATTGTGTGGTCTGCTAAGCTAAACCAGCATATATGTTCTAAAGGTATCTTGACTTCCAAATTTGGGTTTAAGGATATGATGCTTTGGAAAAGAGGTTCTTCTTTTGTTTTCACAGAGGATGAGACCCTGTGAATTGCTTCAAGACCAATATGGTATGATAGACCACACCCTCCTGAAAGGTCACTGTGAACACCTTCAGAAAATTACTTCACTCGACTGCCAAATGAGATGAACCTGGCACACAGGATACACTATTAAAGACCTGATTGACAGCACCCCCATAAAGCAGGAAGAAGTTTGGAGAGAAAAAACTGAGCCCATATTCCCAAATATTGTTTATGAATGTTCTTTTACATTTAAAGGGGGATAGGATATAGATATGAATAATTTACATTGGTATAAATTTTGCTTTATTGATATAAAAAGGTCAATTTTGTTATGTATATGTATTTTTGATCTTGATTAAGGTATTGTGATTGTGTAGTTCATTTTAAAATGTAATGTATAATTAAGAAATACAGGTTAATAGATAATCTCTATAATAATTAAGTTTGTAGTCATGTTAGTTAGATTTTCTAGATATATTTCAGATAGGCATTCTTCATATCTTTCAAAGACTCAGAATATGGCATTTAATGTTTTAATAACTTAGAACTTTTCATGACAATGAGACATGTCTGCTCCTGGCAGTACCAGCTACTTCAAGAGGAAGATGGGCATCGAAGAGGCTCCTTATGGAGTTGGTTAGCCATTTGGGCAAGAAACTGCTCTTGCCTGAACTGTTGCATAAACTGGACACGAAGAACCCACAGAGAGAGGACTGCTGAACTTGCCTAAAGGTGAGATGATCCTTTGGGGTTCCTGTTTCATGAAAGAGTCTGAGAGATATTCTGTAAGATACAAAAGAAAGTGACAACTGTCTTTAAAATTTCCTGCTTCATGAAAAGGTCTTCTAAATACTGTGGGCCTGTAGGCTGAAGATGGATGCCCCAATGGTACAGAGGAAGTTTGGGTGACTGTACAGGCAGTGAGATGTCTCTGTCATTTCTAGAGTTTTGGAAGTTGCTTACTTCTCATTTACTTATATATTATATCCTTCTAGAGTCTTTGATGAAGTTGAAGAATAGATAGATAGTTATAGTTATAGTTTTCCATTGTTATGATAAAAGATAAAAAGATCTAAATATGGTAACTGTAGTTCTTGCTTGATAACTGTTTTGTTATATGTAATTTTACTATGTTAAAGTGAAAGCCTTTCTTTTTTGTTTAAATAGAAAAGGGGAAATGGTATAGGAGGTCTTTCTTTCTATGTGTTGCTTCCATTGGTGAATAAAGAAAACTGCCTTGGCCTTTTGATAGGGCAGAGATCAGGTAGGCAGAGTAGACAGAACGGAATGCAGGGAAGAAGGCAGTGTGGCAGATGCCATGTTTCTCCTGCCTGAGATAGACGCTGGTTAGGAATCTTTCCCGGTAAGCCACAACCTCATGGTGCTACACAGATTATTAGAAATGGGTTGAATCAAGATGTGAGAGTTAGCCAATAAGAGGTTAGAACTAATGGGCCAGGCAGTAATTTAATTAATACAGTTTCTGTGTAATTATTTTGGGAGTTAAGCTAGCTGGGTTCCGGGAACGTGACCCGTGCCTCTTACTACAACCTCAAGGTTATTCATTTGTGTCATAGGCCAACCCTCCCTTTCAATCTCTGGGTGGAAACACAGACCCTACCTTTCTGAGAAGGGGCAGTAACAAATAGTGCATATATATATATAGATACATACATACATACATACATACATACATACATATACACACACACACACACACACACACACACACACACCATGGTTGATGATCACACAATGTGACCAGGAAAACAAATTGATTTTTACAAGAAGAACAAAAACAGAACACAAAAAGCAAGTGGGCATGAGGATAGCCAACCTCACTTGGAACTTGAGTGGTCCCCATTCAACCCCAAGATCTGTTAGTAAGGGCACTCTGGGCCACAGTCACATGTCACTGGCGGGAGTATAAATCATTACAATATTCCTGAAAACATGTTTGGAACTATTTACCTGGGCTTGCCTATAATGTTCACATATTCGACAAGTCGTTATATACTCAGATGGTCACCTAGTAAATAATCAGAAGCATAGGAAAACAGTTATCAAAATATCAAGAACTGGTGTAGAAGGTCCTTCTTTCTATGTGTTGCTTTCATTGGTTAAATAAAGAGACTGCCTTGGCCTTTTGATAGGGCAGCCCTTAGGTGGGCGAAGTAGACAGAACAGGATTCTGGGAAGAAGGACAGACAGGCAGACGCAATGAATCTCCTGAGATGGACATAGGTTAGAATCTTCCCGGTAAGCCACAACCCCGTGGTGATACACGGATTACTAGATACGGGTTAAAGCAAGATGTGAGAGTTAGCCAAGAAGAGGCTAGATATAATGGGCCAGGCAGTGCTTTAAATGAATACAGTTTCTGTGTAATTATTTTGGGTATAAGCTAGCCAGGCACTGGGAACTTGGCGGGAGCTGGGCAGCAGGACTGTGGCCTGCCCATTCCTCATACTACAAAGAACTACATTTTTGCTTGGCAAAAAAAAGGTGAGAAACAGTTTAAATGCTCTGCATCAGAGCAAGAGACAAACGCGTGAGTCATTTATAAAATCACAGCATATAACATTTCCAAATGATATTTTTTTCAGAACCATTTATGAGAAAGAAATTGCTAAAACACAATACTGAGTCCAGATTCAAAATTAAGTACTTGGCATATCTTAACTACAAAACATTCTAAAACAGTTTACTTAAATGACTGGAGGGGCTGGAGGATAGGTCTGTGGTTAAGAGCACTGGCTGCTTCTCCAGAGGACTGAGGTTTAATTCCTAGCACCCATATGGTTTCTTACAACCTTCTCTAACTCCATTTCCAAGGGATCTGGTCCCCTCTCCAAGCTTCCAAAGGCACCATACACTCACCTGGTGCACACAATTGCATGCAGGCAAACACTCATACACATAAAATAATAAAATATTTTTAAACATTAGAAAAAACAAAACTCTTCACAATAGTTCTCTACGGGCAACAAGATCATGTTTATTGGCTCCCTGGTGTTTTGTTTTTTCTTTTCTTAACACCTCTATTTGTTACATGGGAATGCATTAAAAACCATGTCATAGACCACATTTAAAGTTTATTGATTACCAGAAGAATCTACCAAAAAAAATTGCACATCATGTGTTAGGATACAGCTCAGTTGTACAGTGCAAGCCTAGCAGTCACACAGCCTTGGGTTCAACGGCCAGCATATAAAAGACAGAAGCGTACATCAAGTGCAGCGCTGCTTATATAAGGTGGAAAATTGAGTAAAATCAAACTGTTAGAAGTGAGAACAGAGGCTCCCGTGCAGTGGAAGGTAGAGAGGAGTAGGGAGTATGAGGGAGACTAGAGGATCCTGGTTCCTTTGGATTATTTACTTTTCAAAGATGAATAATTAGTCTCACTCGTGACAAAGGCATGCCTTGGTACTGCATACCTAAAATTTGCTTTAAGAAGAGAATTCTAGGCTACTTTTCAGAAAAAAAATACCAAATTGTACATTTTAAAGACAACAGAACATCATCCAATTAACCTGTCTTCTTAGTAAAGAGTTTAATTCATCCTAACTTAGTTACAACACAGCAAGAAAAAAAAAATAGATGCTCAGCACTTAAAACAAAGCAGCTTCCCAGACTCTCACACATAATGCTGAGTGAGCACAAAAGGCTGGCTGTATAATTCTTAGTGAACCTAACCATGCTCCGGATGGAAGTCAGGTATAGGCTTGACTCACCTGAGTGTTTTCACTGCCCAGAAAAGGAGCAGCTGCTTCCTCGGAAGAGGTGAGAACACTTATTAACAACCTTTCTCGCAAATGCGTGGAGAAGGGGAAATGAGAATAAGCAAGCAGGAAAAGGAGGGAAGAATAAGCCTCAGTGGGGTCTGGCCAATTCCATCCCATGTGGCATGTCCACAGGAAAGGATTCCTGAAAACACAGGTACCAGAAAGCACAGAGACCAGCTTCAAGCAGAAGCTATCAATGAAGTTTAGCAATGCGTATTTTTATATTTGTGAGGCATGCTGCAATTTTCTTATTGTATACATGCATGTGTGTGTAGGGGGTCAGAGGTCAATGTCAACTTGGTGTGGGAGGTCCTTCTGTCTATGTGTTGCTTTTATTGGTTAATGAATAAAGAACTGCTTTGAGCTTATGGCAGGGAAGAACAGAACTAGGTGAAGAAAGCTGGGCTGTATGCTGGGAAAAAGAAGGGTGGAGTCAGACACCATGTAACCCCACCAGAGACAGACGCTGGAACTTTAGCTGGTAAGCCACAGCCATGTGGCCATAAACAGATTAACAGAAATGGGTTAAATTAATATGTAAGAGTTAGCTAATAAGAAGCTAGAGCTAATGGGCCAAGAAGTGATTTCATTAACACAGTTTCTGTGTGATTATTTCGGTTCTGGGCGGCTGGGATAAACAGGCGGCTCTTCTCCAACATCAACTGTTTTTCTCAAACCCTTTCCCACCTTAATTTTTTGACACAGGGTCCCTCACTGACCTTAGAGCTCATGAATTAGCTAGACTAGCTGACCAATGAGCCCCAGAAATCTTGCTTGCACCTCCCCAACACTGCAGGCTCTGTACCTCAGAATTCATCCCCAGGTCCTCGTGCTTACACAGCAGGCACTTGGCTGCCTAAGCCATCTCCCAGTGTGATGCTTGATTCGTGTGCACGGTGAGTGGCGATCGGGCCCTACCTAATCATCATACCCATCTTTAACAGAAGTTATTAAATTAGAAGAAACACAAGAAATGGAAAAAATATAATAGGTAGAATGATAGCAAAGGGAGGAATGAGAGGCTTGAGTTTCTTTCCCCCTCTCTCTCCTTCACTTGCTTATGCCAGTCATGAAACAACCCTCTCCCGAAAGTCCCAAGATAAAGATCCTGGCTTCCTCAGTCTTCAAGGAATGACTCATCTATTCAGCACAGCCAGTTCCTTTCCTCTTCTGAGGATACAAGAGCTTCTAATGTGGGCCACAGGCTTTCAAAGATGAGCTTCAGCTCAGAAGTCAAAGTCCAGGAAATTTTTCCTGGGGATAATGAGCCCCAAGTGTATGAGAGCAGGAAGCATCCGCGTCACAAGTGGCTGAGCATGAACCCGATAAGATGGGGCACCTGGCTTGGGAATGTGGGAGGGAACCTCTGTGGGTTGGCTTGCCTATCTGAAAGTAACAGTCCACATTGGTGCAACCTGTAGTTTAGCATTGTGGGAATCCAATTACAAACTAACGGCGTGTAGGAGCTTCCCGGACAGCTAAGCAAGCTGTGATACGTACTCTTAACTATTGCTACATCAGAAGCGAACATCAAGAGATGGTCCAAGCCTCGGGCCAGCTCCAGGGCAAATCATTATAAGAAATGCAACCATCTTGCCAGGAAAGATATTCTACAGTGTGCCCTTCCCTTTGCTGTTAAAGTGTTTAACTAGTGCACCCAGCGAAACGGGAATGTCCCCAGGAAACTCGTGTTAGAAGTAAAGGGCAGAGCCTTACATGAGCCAGAGGAGGAACTTGTCTCCCTGTAAGAGGCCACCTTGCAGGGGAGACTGGAGTAGAGACAGTATTGAGACCAAGATGGATCCTGACCAGGACTGCTCAGCTATCTTTATCTCTTGCCATGTCAAGACCAAACCTCATGCCAGGACCCTGAAGATGAACTTGGGGAGTCACTGGACCTCTGTTTCCTCTTCCCAATTTGGCCATATTGAAACACTCAGTTTTCTCTCTTTTTCAAATCGTTTCTTTAATGGGCCTATTGTGAAGGGGTAGCTGAGCATGGCTTGTGAAGGCTGGCAGTTCCCAGGCTCTGGCTCTAACAACTTGGGGGACAGAAGTATTAGATATTAATCTTGGACCAAAGCCCCATGCTGAGCAAACTTCCAGGTTTAGATATGGTTGTGAAAGGTGTGTTTCTCAGGAAATGGAAGCATAAACAAAAATAAAAGCCATATCCATACCTTTGAAGTGTGTGAGTGCAAATAGACAAACAATGAAATGATAGCTTTCTTTCCTTAGTAACCCACAGTGTGCTTCATCTCTGCTTCTTATGTAAAGGCACAGTCTTTGGAACCCCTGAAAAGGCCCCATGTCCTCCCAACAGCTTCCATATATCAAAGTAAATCAATATGTAATTTCAAAGCCTCAGAAACAGAAGCCAGGCAGAGGATTTGGATTTAATGCTCTTTAAGAAGAGTCATTGTCAATGCTAAACACAATAGGGCCAGAAAAATTCAACCTCCAAGAATAAACTGATATAAGATAGCATCATTTTTAACAAAATCTCAATCGTTAGATTTTTACCAATAAAGACTCAGGAGTCAGATGCTGGGGTGAAAGCCTGCTAGCTCAGAGAGAGGCAGAGAAAGCACCCAGCTGACCTTCCTCCTCTGTCAACCTACCAGCAACCTTCTTCCTATACCATCTCAAACAAGACTCTTCCCACTCAGTGTCCCTCCCTTCTACTTCCTGTGCATATCTTTCTCTCTCTCTCTCTCTTTCTCTCTCTGATTCCCTCTTACTCTCTCTATTTCTTTTTTCTTGTTTACCTCCTGTCAACTGGTTAGGAGCTGAGCCACGCCACAGATAGAGACAGGTTTTTCCAGTAAATAATGCAACAGGGTTCACAGTGTGATCAAATATCTACAACAAGATAGATTAACAGAAGAAAAGCACACACATTTTTGCCAGATATATTTGAATATATTTATATAAGAGCCCTCAGAAGGACCTAAAGAAGCCAGGTAGTTAGAGCTGTCCACATCTCACATATGTACTAAACTGTACCATGAACAAGCAATAACCATGTGGGGAGAATTAAAAGGTCAGTTATTCTAACAAGGCCGTACAGAATCCTCTCTATGATGATCTCTTGTCATCATAGAGATAGCCAATGGTCCAGTGTAGGGCTGGTATCTTCCAGAGGAGAAACTCATTTCTGCCTTTCAGAAAAAGCATGAGCAGGATGAGGTGGTTGGCACTTGTAATTCCAGAACTCAAGAAGCTGAGGTGGAAGAATCATAATGAGTTCAAAGGCAAGCAATGCTAGAGTGAGAACCTACCAAGGCAGGATGAGGGAGTGGGCGGGTGGGGGGGGGTCGGGAGGAAGAAAGGAAAGAGAAAGGAAAACAGAAACATCAAAACATAAAGTTTTGCATATTATCAGCCATAATAGTGAAGATATCAGAATACCATATTTTAACCCTTCCACAACAGCGATGTGATGTAACAGGAAGTCATTACTGGCAAAAGCAGAGGAAGGAGCAAAGATGGAAAAAAAAAAAAGAAAACCCGTAGTGTCAGAAGGTGGCTGCTTCAGTGATTATCAGGAGTGTCCGAGACCAGACCAGCATAACACCACAGACACATAGAGAAAAGGACAGAAGGGAGGGGCATTGTTTCACAACTCAGATGACTTAATTCAAGGCTTATGTATTGAATTTTCTTTTACAAACTTTATTTCACTGCAGGGGAATGCCTATAAAGGGTTACTCTAGAATCATTTTAGGGTTGGCAAGATACTTGGCCCTGGGGATCCCAGGTGTCCACGGGCATGTCCCCAGCTAGGTATTCAGGCAGCAGAGGAGAGGGTGCCAGAACTAGCTTTGTACCATAGTCACATTGATGATTATCTTGATTACCATTATAGAAATTTCATCCGATGGATGGAGATAGAGACAGAGACCCACATTCA
>PVIU01003864.1:0-98914 GCA_004026605.1 Ondatra zibethicus | reverse complement strand
CATGGTATGGTTTTGAAGGCCGTAAGAGATGCAAAACCAAGGTAGCCATGTAGAGCCACTGAGGCCCAGCACTGCGTGGCAAGGTTAGAGTCACAACAGAGAAGGCCCGGAGAGGCCAGTACATGAATCCATGAAGGTGATGACTCAGTTGCCGTGGGGACTCCAGGATATTAGAGGAGCCGAGACTTTGAGAAGGTCCCCCCAAAAAGTTGTAGACTAATGGAGAACCTGTGTGTGCTGAGGTGGCAGAGCTGTCTTAAGTTTGTTCCCTGCTACTGTGGTAAAATCACCTCAGTAAAATACCAAGCTGTTACAGAATTTTCCTCTTCACTGTGTGAAGATTTGTCACAGTGCTTGGTTTAATTAAAAAGCTGAATGGCCAATAGCTAGGCAGGAAGAGGTTAGGCAGGCTTCCAGGGGACAGAGAGGACTCCAGGAAGAAGAAAGATAGAGTTGTCAGCCAGACACAGAGGGAAAACCGGAGGTGCAAGATGGAAGAGAGGTAATGCCACAAGGCAGAATGAAGATTAATACAAATGGGTTAATTTAAGTTATCAGAGCTAGTGGGACCTAAGGTAATAGCCAAGCTCTTACAATTAATAAGTCTCTGTGTCCTTATTTGTGAGCTGGTGACCAACAAAATACATACTATATCAAGCCAGTTACAGATCCTTTTTCCATAATGGTGCACTAGGTGTACTAGCATTCAAGATACAATAAGGCAATGGTGACACAAAGGTTGTGGAAGTAACCAACAATAACTGATTTGGCTAAAGGCCCACTCCACAAGACAGAACCCATACCTAACACTGTTTGCATGACCAAGAATCTTAGACTAGATAGCCCAGGGACCTACAGTAAAACCAAATAATACTGGTCTTAAAGAAAAAAAATTATAGTGATAAAATAACTCCCAATAATATTCTGCTATACTTATAGATTGGTGCCTTGCTCACCATCATCAGAGAAGCTTCCTCCTGCAGCAGATGTGAACAAATATAGAGACCCACAGTCAGACATTAGAGAAAGGAGAGACCTTGCAACATGGCCATAAATGGGATAACTCTATCAAATCTCTCCTCTCAGAGCTCAGGGAATGCTGAAGAAGAGGAGGCAGAAAGAGTGTAAGAGACAGAATGAAAGGAGGACACCAGGAGAACATGGCCTTCTAAATCAACATGATCAAAGCTCATATGAACCACAGACACTAAAGCAACATGCACAGGGCCTACACATGTGCACTGGACAGTGTTGTGTGTCAACTTGACACAAGCTGGAGTCATCAGAGAGGAAGGAGCCTCAGTTGTGGAAATGCCACCATGGGATCCAACTATAAGGCATTTTTTTCAATTAGTGATCAATGGGGGAGGGCCCAGCCTGGCCCAGCCCATGGTCGGTGGTGCCATCTCTGGGCTGCTGGCTCTGGTTCTATAAGAAAGCAGGCTGAGCAAGCCATGGCAACAGGCTAGTAATCAGCATCCTCCATGGCCTCTGCATCAGCTCCTGCCTCGGGGATCCTGTCCTGTGTGAGTTGCTGTCCTGACTTCCTTCAGTGAGGAACAGCAATGCTGAAGTGTAAGCCTAATAAACCCTTTCCTCTCCAACTTGCTTTCAGTCATGGTGTTTTGTCACAGCAAGAGAGATGCTAATAAAGCTACATGTCTGCAGCAGGTCCTCTGTGGACATATTATGGCTTCCATCTGAGTGTTTCTATGGGATCCCGAGAGTGCACACAAGTGGTTCTTGTGCCTTCTCTTGGGCTCTTTTCCTTCTGTTGGTTTGTCTTGTCCAACTGTGACATGATTGTTTTTGTTTTATCTTATTATATTTTAGTTTGTGATTTTTTAAAAAAAATGAATGAATGAATGAATGAAAGAAAACCGAGCCACCAGGATAAATGTTAACAACTGAACCATGCTTGGAAGAGAGAAAATCAGTTTTCTCCAATGGAGTGACACTGGTTCTACCAATCACCTCAGGGCAGGCCTCACATTCAGGGGTAGTTGACCAATATAAAATGGAATCCACAGTTTTGTGTGTGTGCTTTTATTTGGTTATAGTTTGGTGGTTTTTTTTTTTTAGTGTAATTTTGCTTTCTTGATTTTGTTGTTGTATTGAGAGTTTTGTGGGGCTTGTTCGAGAAAGAACTTGAAGTTGGGTGGGTAGGGAAGGGTAGAATATCTGAAAGGACTTGGGGGAGGGGAAGAATAATACCAAAATATATTTCAATTTAAAAACTGTTATAAATCATAAAAAATAAATCATTTAAAAAGCTAAGATAAACAGAAAAATGAATAGGTAAATATGTAAATCATAATGAAAAGGGAAAAGAATCATCTCAATAAAAACAACTTAAAAAGAAAGGGCTCATTTTGACTCACAATTCCCAGGCTATGGTCCATCACAGCAGGGAAATCCAACTGTAGGAGACAGAGAGAGCCAGCCATATTATACCCACAGTCAAGGGAAGAGAGCAGTGAGGTAATGAACACACCTGCTCGGATCATTGTCTTTCTACTAATGCAGTTCAGGAACACCCGACGAGGAAATAGTACCACCCACACTGAGTGTATTTCCCATATCAATTAATGTATCAGTGTAATTCCCAATAAATGTGGTAATGCAATATTATGAAAAGATTTCTTACATTCTGAGAAACTGTAACTTTTGCTGGACCTCACACTAGAGTTAATAATACAGCTTGAGGTCGCTGAAGATTTGAGACTGCTATCCTCCTGTACACCAGCCTGTTTAGTCACACTTCGTTTAAGACAGTGATTCTCAACCTGTGGGCCACGACCCCACTGCCCCTGAACGATGCCTTCACAAAGGTAGCATATCAGATTATGATTCATAACAGTTGCAAAATTACAGTTATGAAGTAGCAACGAAAATTATTTTATTGGGGGTCATCACAACATGAGGAACTGTATTAAAGGGTTGCAGCATTAGGAAGGTTGAGAACCACTGTCTTATGAGAACAATGAAATAATCAACCTTACCAGTCTTGGATTTTCTGTTTAATCAGTATTTACAACCTAAGCTAATGCATGGCTGAACTGTTATGTGTTCAGAGCTAACACTAACTCACTTAATCCTTGCATTTATAAACACACCCACAGGCAAATCTGATCTAGACAATCCTTTTGAAACTTTCTTCCCAAGTAATTCTAGGTTGTGTCAAGAGGACAATTGAAATTAACAATCACAATGTCCAATCTACTTTTTTGTTCTAAAAATCTTCCACTTAGAGACAAGTCTATTCTTGTAAACTTGATCTGAAGTAGTATTTACAGTGAATGTTTGTTCCAAGAAAACCACAGTCATAGCTCACCAACCCCTACCGACAAACTGACGCACATATTTCAAACCACATAGACAAAAAACAAATCTTTTTAAGTAATAATAAGGGATGATTAAAACTTAACACCTTCTAAAAAGGAAACTCTTTGATGTTGATATTTAAACTTCTAGACTCGTACTAAGTCCCCCATAAGGTTTGACAGAGGGAAAACAACCAATTCTACCATCCAAATATTATTTCCATAATTCTGTTTATTATACTCCTGAAAGAAATATAAAATAACTTAAATTTAATATAGTCATCATCACCACAATCATTTTGTAACAAGTTGTTTTCAAGGCAATGAGAAGAGACCGAACACAGACAGCACTGTCTGCAGCTAGGGTTCGTATCCATCCTCATGTTCAGACGTGATCCTACAAAGTCAGATCAGGACACAACTCCCTCCTTTCCTCAACTTCCATAACTCACTGCTTGCCTCTCAGACTTCTAATCTTTGTAAGATGGCATGCCTAAAACATACGTCAAAACCACATGAGGCACACAAATTTCCCGCTAATTTACCCTTTTCAGGACCATCATTACAAGTTCAACCATGAAACTGGGTAGTCGGGCGTGTGCCACCGAGTCTGCTTCTGGAAACCTGGCCTGTGTGCCAGCACCTAGCTCCTTCCTTAGCTCACTCAGAGGTGTGTCCCCCAAAACTGCAACACAAAGATGCAGCAGGATTCTGGAGCAGGCAGCTTCCCTGCTGGAGCTGTGACATCAGCTCACCACCATCTCCATGACATTCTTTTAGCCTTGAACTAAAGCACCCTTTCGTTCCTAGGTTCTCCAGCCTGCTGCTAATTCCTACAGATTTGACCTTGACAAAGACCATAATCATGTCAGCTAATTCCCTTCTCTCCTCTCCTCTCCTCTCCTCTCCTCCCCTCCCCTCTCCTCTCCTCTCCTCTCCTCTCCTCTCCTCTCTTCTCCTTCCCTCCCATTTCCTCTCGTTTCCTGTCCTCTCCCCTCTCTTCCTGTTCCCCAACACTAAGCAAGTGTTTTAACATTGAACTATACCCCCCACTCCTCTCTCCACATATACCTAAATCCTCATAAACATCCCATTAGCTCTGTTTCCCTGAAGATCCCTGACTTATCCAAACATGCTTAATACATCACAAGTTTAGAAAATTGGTGATTTCATGGACTTAGCTACTATTAACATTTCCCTAAACCTCAGAAATCCCTTCTGAACAGGTTGGTTGGCCTCCCCTGCTGCGTGGCCCTCAGGAAGTTACAACCTTCACACCAAGGGGAACAATGATGATGATTCATATGAAAGCAGCTGCCTTCCCTCAGTTTTCATCCCCAGAAAAAGCGGTTGAAATTTGTGGATAATGCCCGTCTTTTGATGGCAGCAGGAAGGGGAAGTCTCATGGCTCTGTTGCTTCTGCAATCCAACTTGTGATCATGGGGAAGTCCGCCTTAAGACGAGGAAGGACGGAGAAGCATGGGGAAAGCACATAAATATCTGTGAACCAGAAAGTCCTTATAGCAAATACCTGGAGCAAATTTTGTCTAATGTCCATCAATTCTTTCCAAGGAGTAGTGTGTCTCAACACAGACTTAGTCTCACTGTGCCCTTTGCTTTGCAGCCTGACACCGCTGTCTTACCGAACCTTTAGAAAATTCTCTACAGCCAGTGTTACCTACCCCCAAACTTGTCCTCTCATGTCTCGCCAGAACTGGAGCACTGTCCGATACAATAGACACTTAGCAGGGTGGTTTAAAACCCACTGGCCTGGCCAACAGCAAAGACAACAGAATCCCTCCACTCCCACCCTCTGGCCCCTGACATTGTGCTATCATCTACCGGACAGCATGTGAGATAGACTCCTAGAATAGAAGATACTGCTTTGCCACGGGTGATTTTCCTAGCACCCGTCAGTGTTCTTATTTCCCTCGAAAGCCAACTTTGCAGCATATTTCAGCCCTACCCCTAACATTCTGTCTGGCTTTTCCAGCCGAAGATCCACCACATTGTTAGTGCAACACTTTGGGTGGTGAGATGCTGGGCTGTGAAGGTCTAAAGCTGGGAGACCTTTAAAGAGAGGTGGTGGTACGTTATTGAAGGAGGAAGAAAACGATGGTGATTACATGACCACCACTGTTGATCAACAGAGTGGCAATCTTTCTACAACTTTCTTTCCCCTTCCTTCTTTCCTTCTTTCCTTCCTTTCTTTTTTTTCCTCCCTCCCTCCCTCCCTCCTTCCTTCCTTCTTTTCTTCCTTTCTTTTTTTTTTGTAAACCAGGAAATACACTATTTCTATTAGAACAATAGCAACCAAAATTTTCCAATTTCTCAGAAGAAAAATAACATGCAGCCAGGGCCACCTGGAAGCTGTCAAGTCTCAGGTCACATTACTGTTCTGATGGCTCCAGGCAACACTGAAGGTCAATCAAGGACAACTACCACCAGGAGCGCTGGGAAGCCAGGCTTTTCATTGTCAAGGCCTCAGGCTGAAGACTGAGAGGATGCAAGTTGTGTTTTGAAGCCTTTGCTGGGGAAAGAACATATCAAGGTAAGGAGCGGAACCTCGTTTCTCCAGTTTAAAACAACAAAAGAAAAAAAAAAACAGCCACAATTATGAATTAACCTAGGACTATTTCTTCCATAGTCTGCCTGGGTGCTCTATAAAGAACCATTTTTCATTCCCACCCTCCTGGGTGAAGGAAAGAAAGGTTAACAAGAGGGCAGGACACTAGCAGACGGCCTGGGTGACACTCTGGGCTCTTTCATGCCCTTTCTGCCTGGGCAATAGGTTGTAGCATGATCAATAAAACCTCAGAGACAGAAATTGGGGTTCAACCTGAAGGTCAGCGGCTTGCCTGACGTTCAGAGAGTAGAACAGCTACACTGATCAGCCTTACAAACCAGGCTTTAATCCCAGTAGCCACACTAGTTTGCCATAGAAACTGGGTGGTGCATGCCTTTAATCCCACTGGTGCATGCCTTTAACCCCAGCCCTAGAGACGAATATAGACCGGAGGAGACAGCTCTCATACACAGTCTCATCCTGAGATTCCTGGAGGCAGGATCGCCATTTCAGACTGGGGTAAAGCTAAGAGCCAGTGGCTGGCTGTTTTGTTTTTCTGACCTTCAGGCAAGCTTTATTTATTAAAATGCAAATGAAATATCACTACAGTAGGTATCTCTTCTGGTGGCTGCAGCAACTTGAAGGGGAAGAGATGGCATTTATAGAACAGATCTGTCTTAGGCTTCCCCAAATTGACAAGCCTTGAGTAACAATCTCTCTCCTTCCCCTGGACTACGAATCAGAGACTGTGGGATCTCCACAGATCACAGAGCAGCTGCCGCAAGATCCATAGTTACCCTCATCACAATTGTGCACCAGGGTACAGGGCTCACGAACCACGCCTTTGCCATCACCTTTTCAGTTTTCCGGCAGATGGCACAGATGGTACAGGCAGTCGTCTCCACTAAGTTTCACACCTATAAAGAAACCGAGTCACTTGCCAGGACACGGAACACAGGGGAGTCTTGGAAATGCAGTATCTGTTTATCTTAATTCTACCTTAAGCAAGCAAAATTTAAGGAGCAGTCAAGGTGCGTCCATAGGCGGATTTTCCATCATGAATGGTGCCCACTGTTCACATCTAATCGGTCACAGCAGAGGCTGCTGGCATGGGAATGCAGCTGAGTTAGTGGCCTACCAGTGGACCCTCAGCACCTTCCATCTCATCTGGTAGAAGAACCACTCACTCTCAGCCATAGGCTCAGTTTTCACCTAAGGGTAGGCTGCCTCCAGACTTTGCTCTCTTTGTTGCTTCTCTGGCTATCATTAGGTGGATCTCAGAGGCTGTTCGCTCCTCCCTGCTGTAAACCGTATCAGTTTCCATAATATGTTCCTTAGTCCCATGTTCAGACAGAGCTGTTTGTTTCAAGGGGTGCCCCAGTGATTGGGGCTTCGGGCTTATGACTCAGAGCCTCTTTTCCTGACCTGTTTATGATACACAGGAAATGCTCTATTACCAGGTTGGTGACCTTGGCCTGTCACGGAGGTATCCATTCCTTTCTGTAGCAGGTGTTTTTGTCCAATACCACTCGTGAGAATCTCATCTTGAATGATGAATATTCAGGTTGAGCAGACCAAAAAGGAGTGGGCTGTAGAGAAAGTGTGCTGGGACCTAGGGCTGGAAGAAAGTGACTGAAGCTATGACCAGCCAATGTAGTGGCCATGATTTTTCAGCACTTTCTCTCTCCCAGACTGACTCTCATATTTGTCTGATCTACGAAGGTGGAGTGCAGCGACTGAGCAGGAGGTTCCCAGAGGTGGACCAAGGCTACACAGCTGTCAAATGATGGGCCTGTGATTGGAATCCAGACAATGTTTTCCTCGCTATTGGTTAACGCCTGTGTTCTGTGGCAAAGAAACTACGCAAATATCTCATTAGGAAATAACACCCTTATCTTGGACTTGTTAGAGACACAATGGGCAATTTTGCCTCCCCAAATGACACATTTTTTGCACTTTAAAAAAAAGAGAAAACTCCAAATCACTCCTTTTCTTTTTGTGTAGGGTTGTTGTTGCGGTTGTTTTTAAATGTTATGATCACATTTAAATTGTTCCTCCATATTTTTTTTCTTTTGGCCTAAAAAGAGAGAACTCAAGTATACACACACACACACACACACACACACACACACACACACACACACACACGCACATGCCCCATGCCCATTTTGTTTTATTTGGAGGGAGGACTTTGCTATTCTGGCTAAGTATGAATTCCTGAACTCTCCTCCTATCTCAGCCTCTGGACCAGCTTCAAGTCGACCTCACCACACCCAACTTGTTATATTTAGGTTGCAGGAATATGTTTCTGTACTCTTCTACCAAACTGTGAATGTATTCCATCCCAAAACGAATGACTGCGGAGCTCGGTGGAGGCACAGTGCTTGTTGGGTGGTCCAATACTGGAGTTGCAAAAGACAGAAGCAGAAAGCATATCCTGCTGGCGCCTGCCGCTTGCAGTAAACCGAAATGTTGAGCCGCAAGCATGCTTTGCAAATAAAGGAAGCACACAGTTAAAAAGACGCAGTCTTCTCTGCCACGGCTTGGCAGTTACAAGGTGAGAGGAGAAACTAGTTTCAAGATTAAGTTCAAAGGTCCCTTCCTATGCAAAGGATTTCCTGACTGCTCCCAGCCCACTGGGTTAGAACTGACATTACCCTGTAGAGATCTCACCAGAGGTGCGGGCAGCGTCTACTGCAATTCATAAAACTGCAGAAAATCTTACTCTTTACAAATAGCCCCTCCCCAAAGACTGTCTTGTATTCTCTTGAATGACAGCCAGAATTGCCATGACCATGTTAATGTCCTTTTCCCACACGATACGTGTCCATGAAGACAACTGCTTTCAGCCATCATGTAGACATGGCCTTCTCACTGCCCTCTGATTTCCGGTCAAAAGTTATGTTAGAAATATAGGTTCACACAAACTCAGTGTAGTAATTCTTTCTTAAATGTCTATGTGTTGATACATACACATTCTCAGAGCCTCTAGAAACTTAGAAGTTGGTTTGGTGGTAGTACTGTGGGGTGGGGGTGTCTTTTCCTGCCCACCATTTGTCTCATAAGAACCCTCATGAGGAAAGGATAAGCTAAGGAAACTGGAGCCTGGGTGTTCTTATGCTGTTTGCTGACATGGGTGGTTGGATAGCAGTGTTGTAAGAGTAATAAACTGGGAGGGACATAACAATGTCTGGTCATTTGTCCCTGTGCCTGCAGATTCAAGCAGAGTCTTTTCCAGCAGGCAGCAAACATCGACCTCTGGAATGAGAGTCTTACAGCTCCAGCAGGTCAGAGAAAACGTTCATGGTCTATGCCGAAAGAGAAGGGCAGGAAGTCACAGACAGTTCCTCCCTTCCTCTTTCCTCAACTGTTAAAACACCACATTCTGCGTGTCCTGAACCCAGCCGGTGGCAAATGCCTAAAATAAAAACCAAGAAAGTAACCTAAATTAAGAGGTGTAAGAAGTGAAATGATGCAACGGAGATGGAGATATCGCTCATCTGCAGAATTACAGGCAACAGAGAAATATTCGTTATTTCTGCACAATTAAGGTTTTTTTGAGAAAAGTTTCCTGATACACGGGACCTGAGCTAGACAAACAAGACTTAAAGTTAGGAATGGCTACTAAAGGAGAATTCCAGAGCCATCTACCTCCTCCCCAAAGGCACATGCAGGTCAGGGGTGGGGGTGGTGAAGCCTCAGGACCACGGAGACGGCTGATATAAAGTATAGGTATAAAGTCTGGAGCTCTGGTCTTATCTTCTTTGTAAAGAAATCGATTTATAAGCCTGATCATAAGCAGCCACATCTTTCTTTGCATTTCCAAGGAGAATTTGTCTATACTAAGGAAGAAAAGATTTCTCTTTATGTCTCAAAGAAAGTGGGCACCTCTTTCTTTAGGTGTAAATGCCCAGGCTGACTTTGGAAGGTGACTGTGCCTGCTATAGACACCAGTAGATCCAGGGTGACTGACACCTGAGGTAAGAATTTAAACAAGAGGAGCCAGGCCTAGTCACACACATTTGCATCCCAGGCTGAGACAGGAGGATTAAGAGTTTGAGGCTAGTCCAGTTTAATGACAGACTTTGTCTCGATAACAAACAAGCAAAGGACAAAACAAAGTTTCTTATTTGCTATAAATAAGAAATAATCTCCTTTAGAAACCATCGCTGGCATTCAATACAATAGTAATAAACAACTATTAAACACTGAGCAGGAATGCATGCCCTCTTACTCTCAGTTGACCAAATAAAACAAGCCTCTTACTTGAATCCAATCACCAAACTGCTAATGTAAGTAAGAAAAGGTACACCCCTCTTTTGAACAGTGAGCTACCACATCATGATTTGGTAGCAGGTCAAAGGTTCCTTTGCTCAGGGAAAAATATATTAATTTCTGCTTTCTTTTTAAGACTCCCACTGGCCAACACCATTTCTGAAAATTCATTCTTCAGTTGATTAAGAACTATTTTAGGGTCAAAGCATTTATTTGGAGTGCCAGTCCCAAACTGATCAAATACTGATGTCAGTAAACTAATTTGTTTAATCATGCCCCAAAGCCATGTTAAAAAAAAAATCTGCCTAGATGTTGGTGAAAGGGAAGAGTGGAGAGAAACTTTAAAGCTTTGCGAATCAGAGCAGCTCTAGCTAGGAGGAGGTTCATTGTCTGCAAGCAGTGAGAGAAAGAGAACAATGCCAAGCACAGGAGGGCTGAGTTCCCTTTCTGGAGTGGAGAGGGGATGGGGGTTGAGGGTGATGTGCACTAAAACAGGAAGTAATGGGGCACTGGGGACAGACTGTTTGCTTCTTTATGTCACTCAGTTCTTTGTCGCAACACTTTTTTTCAACCCACTATTTTGACCAATGCAGGGAATAGTCTATCTAGAAGCGCACGGGAGCTATCCTTTCGGAGGACTGACCTCATGGCTGCAAATGATGCTCACTGTGCTACTGTAACTGCGAAGCTCCAACACTCCAGGTGACTGGGGATGTTACAAAGACATAAGGAAAAGCCAGCAGAGAAAAGTAACCAGTGAACTAGTCTCAGGGAGTTCAGAGTACACAGCAGGTTCACGGAGCCTTCCAGCCTTGACAAAGTCTTGTTCTTGTCCCCCACCCCCACCCTGCCCCATCTCCCACCCAAACTAGGGATCTTCATTGCTTGCTAATTTTCTACCCTCTGTGCTTGAGTGGTAGCCCCTGCTTCTGTATTTTCTTTTTCTGCAATGTGGTTTACACCCCAACTCTTTCTCTGAAAGAGAACTTACTTAGGATGGCCTGACACTGAGTGAGGAAAAATTTGGCACAATGAATGGAAAATCAACTTGACAGTGGTTTCAACCAATAAGCATTTGTTTGTCAGAGACCAGCTTTGACAAGTAAGTATACCACTTACCAGGGTAGGGGCATGGGGATTAGAAAGGTTAGTAAAGGGTATGAAGACAAGAGTGGAAATAATAAAACAGAAAACATAGGATAGTAATGGGAGTACTGAAATCGCCCATGTTTAATTTTCATTTGCTTAAAATACCCCTAACCCCAAAAGGTAGGAACATAATAAAAATCTGCATTAATATGATACAAGGAAATGAACATACTAATTGAAAGTTGTGGGCTGCATTCTTAGTTAAACATTCTGTTGCTATAACAAAACAAGTCACGCTCACACTCTAGACCAAAACATTCTGTAGGCAAACCACTCCCTGGGTGGAATCCATTGTTATCTCCTTAAGGGCTCCTTAGACTTTTGTTTGGGGTAGAAACACTTATTTTCCTCTCCGTGGCAAATGTGCATAAGTGAATGGTCATAGGCATTGACACAATGCTCAATACTAACACTGATGACTCGGGTATCCACAGTCTTCCATTTTTGTATATGGTGTGTGTGTGTGGGGGGGTTTAAGGGTACATAAGCGCATGCATGTTGTAATGGTAAAAGTAAAATGCTGCGGATCCCCAAGTGGAGGAGGGGAGAAGTGGGGAGAAGGAAGAGACAGAAGCTGCTTCTTCGAGAGGGAGACTGAAAAGGAAGGGACTCAGTCTGGAAGCTGAAGATCAGCTTGCTTCAGCAGACAGGGGAGGGAGTGAGCATGGCTTGTCTCTTAAAAGGACAGAGCAGACCATTACACATGCATATGCTCATTTGGGTGTGCAAGTGAGCATACATGTGTGTTCATTGGCATAGGGAAGCCAGAGGTAGATTGTAAGGTCTTCATCAATTATTCTCCATGACATCTTTTAAGACAGTGTTTCCCATTAAATCTGGAGTTCATCAGTTTGGCTAGAATGACTAGCCAATGAACTCCAAGGATCTGCCCCATCACTGGTGCTACAGACATTTTGCTGGCTGCAAAACGTGGGTGCTGCAGATCTGAACCAGGCCCTCACGCTTATGTGGCAGACACTTTACCAACTAAGCCATCACCCCAGTTGCACTTCCATTTTTAGCTGTTGATCTGTTTTCTCCTCAGACTTATCACATGAGGGTCGCCCGTTGCCACTGTCCAGTAGATATCACTGTGTGGATCAGTCAAAGCAGGACACTAGAAAAGGGTCAAGGCGAGCATGTTCTCTTGTTGCTTCTGTTCTTATAGAGCTCACCAGTCATGCAATACAGACTTTTGCTTACAGATCATTGATCAAAATGAAGTCACAGGGCCATATTTTCCTATCCCTAAGGTTGGAAAAGTAATATTGAGCTTTTAGAGCCAGAATAGCAAGAAAGCTGTGAGGACAGGTGATTGAAATGACTTAATGAGATATGCCTGACATGTGCCACAAGGCACACAGCAACTCTTCATGCAGCCCTCTAAGAGAAACCATATGGTAGATGTCAGTGTCCAAAAGAAACCCAGGGCAGTTACACTCAGTACCTGGGGCTCCTCCCAGTACCTCTTATCTAACCCCAACCCTAAAGCTCTCCAGCCCCAGGACTGGGCTTTCCTGCCCGTGCCCCCGGCTTCTCCTTCCTACATTAATCAGCCCTTTGGGCCACTCGTTCTCTTAGTCTTCTCGGTTCTTCTCTCCCTCTTGGCCTCTTGGCTCCTGACTGGCTCACTTTTGACCTTTTGCTCTCTTGGCCTCTTGGTTCGAGGCTCCTTTCTTGGTCTGCTTGTCCTCTCCGCCATCTCTTCTCTTCCTCTCCCGATCTCCCCACTTCTTTCTACTCTATGGTCCGTTTCAGTCTGGACTCCTACCAGATACCCCTGGCTGTGCTCTCCCTCATACCTACAACAAAATACTTCTCCTCAGCCATATCTAGGCATGGTGATGTCCTCATTTTCATTCAGTGGGTGACTTTCCTGTCCCACAAATAACTGACTTTGAGGCAGGGGATCAGATAACAGCATGACAAATGAGAGAAGTATGGGTACCAAAAATAAATAATGCTTTTCTTAGCATCAGTATGATATGTAAACACTTGGAACTCCCACCTGTGGCCCAGTTATATTATAGCCAACTATAAATTAAATTATATATGATTCCACCCTCTATCTCTTGGTTTTTTTTTCTTTTGTTTATTTGATAAAGAGAAGTGGCAGTGGGGGAAACAAGGAGTTTGTCTTTCTGGTAAAATTTCTAGTAACTTTCAGTCAAAAGTTTAGCTTTCTAATAAAGAAAGACAAGTTAAAGAAATGTGCATGTGTGTGTGTTACACATTTACCCACCTATGCATTTCTTACATCTCATATTAAATCCCTTTTTTTGTGTGTTCCTATAATCCTGCTGCATTCTCTGGTAATTATAAACACAATTTCAATAACTGTTTGTGGCAACAGAGTCACCTATATTTATACAATTTGTAAAAAAAAATTAAGGTATATACAACACATGTACTTTGAGTATATATAATTTATAGCGAGCTCTCCAGATGGCGATAAAGGCTACATCAAACAGAAAGTTAGATAAGGAGCAGTGTGCAGACAGAGGCCTGGGGAAGCGTGTGGGGTTAACGGTATTGGCTATAATTTATAGACTGGGGAAGAGAACGTGAAACTCTGTGCTCTAGCCACAGACTCTCAAGCTCTCTGCTTTAAAGGGAAGCAGGCAAACATGTTTGTTCTGCTGAAGGGGAAGGAAATGCCAGCGCCTAGGCACAGTGTGTGTTGCTCATTGTTCTCGTTGGATCATGATTTATTTCTAAGTCTTTAGTTTGTTTTATTTGGTTTATTGATTTTTTCTAAGCCATGCTAAGTGTGGCCTTCAAACCATAGCTCCCGTCCTGAGCAGCAGTTCCATGTCCATTTAGCTTTGGATGACCTACCCTCACCTCAAATTTGTTTTCTTGGTTTAAAAAATCTACCTGAGGCTACAGAGGGGACCATCATATAGTTTGGATATTCCCCAATGATTAAGCACTGGAAATTGCCAAAGAAACAAAAACACTGATTATTTATTCCTTTCTGTATTGGCTTCAAAAAATTTGTATAATTGGATTTTTAAACTATATAGAGTCTATTTATTTTTCTTCCAATCTTATTAGCTTGTAGAACCTACCCCTTGTCTCCCACCCCAACCTCCTAATTTAGCAGCATCTTTAAGAAAAGATTTCCTGGACTATAGGTACAGCCCAGTTAATAGAGTACTTGGGAAGCATGCACAGAACCCTGGGATTACACCCCAATATTGCAGGAACCTGGTGTGATGATGCATACCTATAATCCCAACACTCAGGAGGTGGGAAGATCAGGAAGACAGGATGATCGGAAGCCTAAGGCTACTAGTGAGTATGAAGCCAGACTGAGATACATGAGGCCCTAACTCAACCAACCAACTAACCAAACAAACAAATAAACATTTTTTCAAAATTAAAATCTAAACTGAGCCACCCTCCAACCCCACCCTCCATCCCCCACCACACATACTTAGGATACTTTAATCTCATTGTTCTCCTTGAGAACTGGCAAGGCTTTAGTACTGCCCTTTCAAGGCATGTCCCTCAGTGGACACAAGCTCCATGGGGGTAGGTGCCATGTCTGCTTTGTTCAGGTCAGGATTTAAGCACATAGCTATCTTGGGTAGTCACAGAAGCACTCACAACATTTAGTGAATGCTTAAGCATCCTCCGTTTCTCAGGGACAACAACAGTGTTTCCGAAAGGATGTTCTGCTTTGTGTGTGTGTGTTGTGCTTGTGAACCTTTGATCAAACCCTTCCTCAGAAATGGAAGACTTCATCCCATCCCCCACCTGCTACCAGGAGGGCTGCTAGGAATCACCTCAGCTGCCAGCCTTCTTTTGGGAGGTGCTTCAGCTAAAGTCAAGGAAGCCCCAAATTGTACCCTCCTCTAGCTTGTATTCAGGACTGGTAAGGCATGGTTTCACTTCTCACACCCATCTAGGACATCCCTACTAGGCCACCCCAACTCCAGGTGCAGCTCGCGAGGTTCGGATGTCCTCCCACATCAGTTCTTTCTCTGCTTCTTCCCACCTCCCTTTTACAGGAGTTTATCCCAGGAGCACTACCTAAGAGATATTCTGCACCATACTTTCCAATTCCTGTATCCACTACAACAGAGTTTGCAAATCACATAGTGTGGTCTAACCTACTCTACACTCCTAACAGCAAAGTGCAGTAATTTCTCCTCGCACCCTCACAATGTCTAGAAATGCAATATAGATCATAAGCATACCAAAGGAAACAGGCTTGCAGACAGTATAAAGCCTCCCGATTCCAAGAGTGCTTGGTCCTAGCACCAAGGAGGATGGTATTTGCTGTGTAGCTTTTCCAGAAATGCAGAAAGATCACCGATATCTATACTGACATTAAAGTCTAAGAAATACTAGGCTATGAGACTAACATATATAGCATACTTTAGCTGGTAATTCCTAGTCTGTACAATGTCTTCATAACAGTTTGCTTAAAGACAGGATTTTCTTTTGTTCATCAAAGACTGACTGAATGTCATGCGGAGATTTCAGCCTTATAGAACTTGCATTCTAAGAAGCAGAGAAAAATCAATCAGTGTGTATACTGTAGTGTGTGTGGGAGGGTGGAAAGGTTTCATCAAAAATGGGGTGGGATAAAGAGAATGGGAGAGTGGGTTGCAGTCTAAAATCGTTGCAAAGATGGCTATAAGCAGAGGACAGAAGTGGGTGAGGCAGCTTGTTTGAGGATAAGTCTTAAGTAGTGTCTATATTAAGGGCAAAGACACTAAGTGGATGGAAGAGAATGAGCGGCGCAAAAGGGGTGATCTCTTGATAAGAGACTACGTGATAATTTGCCATTTAACAATTAATTATTAAAATGGACATGCACTTTTTTTGTGGTAGTTGCTTGCTTTTTCTAAGAACAAAGTGCTTACCCAAACACATTGGGTTTGCTTTGTGGGTGTCTGCACAAACAAAAACCAGAGGTTCAAGTTCCACAGACAAAACTGGCAGGAATTGGAGAAGGCTTTCTTGAACTCTTCTGAAACCTCAGGCTCCAAGATGCCTAGACAGTTGATGGATGAGATAAACATGGTGTCTGGGTTGTGGACTAAGACAAAGCTCTGCAACAAACATAGAAAAGGGAATTGCAGAAGATTGTGTCAAGTTGAAAGAATATGGTAACTTTTGGAGCAGAGTTCCCCAGTATTCCAGAGGCCAGGTCCTGAATACAGACAAGGCACGTACAGCTTCCAGCCTCGGGCTAGTCCACTCCTACAACTCGCCTAACCTTTCCGCTCAGGCCCTGCTCCTCTAGCCAAGACAGACCTCGCCCTTTCCCGGCGTCCCAGTTCACTTTTGACCCGTCCAAAACCCGCCTAAGGCCCGCCTTCTCGTGGAGACCGCGCCTCAAATCCCACCCCCTTCCCCACGCTCCAGTCAATGCTTACAAATCGCGTATTGGTCCCGCCCCTCTACCCAGACCTCGCCCTGACTCCGCCCCTGATGAGCCGCCTCTACCTTTGCCTCTACTCTTCGCCCTGCCAAGGCTCCGCCTCCCTCTAAAGTCACGCCCCTCAGGGGCTGGAGTCTTTGACTTTGGTCCCGCCCATCCCTTTGGACCCGCCCCCTACGGGCTTAAGCGCTACGCTGGGCGGACGTGACGCCAGGCCCGGGCGGTGGGCTGCGTGGGGACACTGTCAGACCTGCCTCTTGCTTAGGAATGGACCCGCTGGTCTCAGCCAGCAGCATGATTCTGCTGGCGGTCCTGATGCTGTCTGCGGAGGCCGCGAGCAGAGCCGTGACTAGCACCGAGGATCCAGAGACGCCCTCGGGTAATGACTCCGAGCCGCTGCGGGCAGGGTTGGGGCTGGAGGTCAGACGGGAGGCCGGGAAGTCCCTTCTTATCGGGCTGCGACTCTCTGGGCAAGGCAGTCCCGGGTCCGGGGACCGTAGGGGCGCACGGCTCACTGCGGTTTACGCGTCACTTTCGCCTCTTCTTTGCCAACGCAATAACGCAAACCTTTAGTAACTAAAGTTCAATCTGTTATAGTTAGTTTCCAGGGCAGCGTTTGGCATTGTGAATACAACTCACTGTTTACAGACTTATTTTCCGGGTGTTGTCCAAATTCTTTGTGTAGGAGAGAAGAAAGATGTGCCAATTGATAGTGATTCTGGTTTGCTAGTCTGGTTTTTAAGTATGAAACTGTAGGGATTTAGGGGATTCTTCCTATAGAGTAATTCCTCAGAACCTTTGATTTCACCCGCTAATTACATTAACTACCAGGGAATACAAGTTGGGGATAGTTTTCCGTAAATAGAGCTCTAGAGAGAGCGATGAAACTTGGCATCCACTCCCTCCCAGTCGCTAGTCTTAAGTGCCTGAGATGTTTCCAGTTAGCAGCTGCCAGGAGCTGCTAACCCGCTTTTACTCCCAGGCTCTCCAGTTAGGTGTGCAACATTCCCGTTCAGTCCTACCTTGACTTGGTCTTCAGAGGCTAAGCAAAACTAATCACAGTAGATAGGAAATAGCCACCTAGGTGTCAGTCGGCAGAAGAACAGATAAAGAAAATGAGGTACATATACAAAATGAAATTCCATTCAGGTATAAAGAAACAGAAAATCATAATTGCAGAAAAATAGAATCAGAAATAGTGTTAGTTGTGTTAAGTGAAATAAGCCAGATTGTGAAAATTCAGAAAACAAATACTATGTTCTCTTACCATATGTAAACCTAGATTTTAAGTGTGTGTATGTGTATGTGTGTGTGTGTGTGTGTGTGTGTGTGTGTGTGTGTGAAGGAGACCATGAGAGGGAGGAGAAATAAAACAATAAAAACATAAATGTAAAAGGGAGGATTCTTGGGGGAGGGAGGTGACCAGAAACAAAGAGGCAGGAGCAACTCGGGGACAAATTAGAAAGTATGATGACATGTATGTAGTATGTATGAAATTGCTATGCTAAAGTCTATTAAAAAGTTAACATTTTTAATTAAATAGAGAATGCAGTCATTCAAGAAAATGCAAGCAAACAAATCATTAGCCATCCCTTAGGATAGGCATGGTGCCAAGGGCTAGGAAGACAAGTTTGGTTAGGACTTACTGGGTGTTGGCAACTGTCTTAGCAGAGGGCATAACAGATCTGTTTTCACAGTCACCTCTAATGTAGTGATGCTGGTTTCTCCATCTACAATGAGGCACACAGGGCTGCCCAAGTGGTAGAGGTCACTTACTAGGTGGTAGAGTCCACGTTCTTAACCACCCTGCCAACAGCCATTCCCCGGGGCAAGTTGCCTGTCACCGTGGGCGATTGCAGTACTTAAAGGCTGCTGGGAACCAAGATAGGAGTCCTAAGCCCCACCTAGGTGACTCTGGGAAGATTTCACAGAGAAAGTTAGCCCAGGCTTAGCCCCAGAGGTCTAGAGAGAATCGCGTTTACAGAGATGTGAAGTGCCATGTTAAGCTAGAGGGATAGTAAGTGTCTTATCATAGACTGTGTGTCAGGAGAGCAGGATGAAGCAATTGAAAGTCTTGTGTGTAACAGAAAGGGATGGAAATGTGGTTTTAGCTGAGAAGTTTATTGGTTCAGAGAATCCAAGCGAGAGTTAAGCAGAAAATGAGAGCGATCACCTTGGCTTCAGGAAGGTAGCACTTGGAACACAGGAAGGCTGCAACTTACCATTTCTTATTTCTAGAGGCCTGGCTATGGACAGATTCCCTATTTGACAATAGTCATAAGTGCTGGAAGCCTTTGGGTTTTAAAATCTTGCAACTTCTATCCAAGCAACATCCCACAAGGAAGGCTCTGATTTCCCTAGCTTGACTGGATGCCAACTGGTGTGGGAAGGACATTGTTGGAAGGTGTGGTATGGAATTTTCAAAAATAAAAGCATAATGTTCCCGACAGAAGTGAAGGGCCTGCGCCAAGAAAATAATGTGTCCCCCTATTCCTGATGTGATGGGTGACCTTGTGCAGGTTTAGATAATGCTAGTTAAGAAAAGCCAGGCATCAAATAAAGTAGTTTGAGGAAGAAAACCCATTAGGAGGCTGGAGCTCGAAATGGCTGTGTAATGGAGGCGAGGCGCCCTTTTGAAGGGATACTGAGAAGGCAGAGTCCGTTGGACTCGGCTGTGGGTGGAGAGAATGATACAGCCACCTGGTGGGGCAGCGCCTTCAATGGAGTGCCAGGCACTTCCCTCTGTTGAGGCTCCTCTCTGACTTCATGGTTTTCAAGTCGTCAAGTCCTGCCCTCTGTGATAAGTTCTGCTCCCTTCTGCACTGTACCCTAGCATTTTATACTAAGTTTTAATATATTCTTTTAATACATTATTTTATATTACATGTTATTTATATATTAATTTTATAATATAATTTTTAAAGTTAACATGCAAAATTTAGCAAACACGCAGAAATAGTGTAGACGGTTTTCGTTTTAATTGTACAGGTAATCAGAATGAGATTTTGATTAGTATGAAGTGACTTCTTGAGAGAAAGGAATTGGTTCATTTGTAATTTTCTTATTAAAGGGGCATCTTTATTTTAGATACCCCAGGGATTCATTATCAAAATACAAAATATCCATTTTAGTCCTGTCTGAGTTATGGAAGGGACTTGCTGTAATGCGTTATTCAGGTTTCATGGTAGCTTTATACAATTGTGGTAGAGCCATAAAACAGCACGACTGTGTGAAGTAGATTCTTGTGAAGTTATAAGAAAGCAGTCATCTCCACTCCGCCTTTATATGTGGGGCTTATTTTAGTAAATAAGTTTTAGTAAACAGTCACAAGGATGTTTAGTTAAAACGAACAAAGCACTGTGCGCTGTTATCTTTACTTACCTTCCCTAAAGTTTTGTTTTCTCCTTCATAAAGTCTGTACCGTAATCCTGCCGTTCATAGGATGGCCTGGAGAATACCTGAGCTGTGCCCTGTAGAGTCCGTTATACCTGAATCACTATCACTTAGCATGTGTAGCATTACTTTAACAGATAACATTTAATGTTAAATTATTTTAGTTATGTATGAAGATGTGTATTGGCCTTTTTAAAAAAATCACCAAGATCAATATAATAAATTTAAAATTTGCTCAGGAGTGAAACCCATTTTTCTAGCATTTACTTGTTTTTAGCAGAAAAGGCCAGTTTGCTTTTTTTTTCCCCCCAGTTTCCAAACTATTTTTCACTTTAAGAATAAATTAGCCCAGGGGCTTCAACTATAGTTCAGTGATAGAACACATGTCTGGCATCCACAAGGCCCTGGGTTCAGTAACTGAAATAAAGGAATTGGTAAGGAAGTCTGAAGATACCCCTATTCAGCTTAAACCCACGACCTGCTGCTGCCTCCCAAAACAGACGCTGAGATGCATGAAGGAAAACATCTCTTCCCACAGACTGGGAATGGCCCATTCCAGAGGGAGGTTTATTTTGACAGAAATAACAAAACCTTGGTATTTTCTACTTATGTAGATTCCTCATTCCAGTTCTCAGTTTGCAATAAGACATCACCCTTGTGGAAACAGAGGTGTCTCCGTGCAGCTTATTCTATCTGCAGGCCAGTAGACCTTTGCTCTGAAAGTCAGCCCTTTGGAAAAGGGCCCGGATGCTTGATTTCATTATGACCTTTGGTTTTGAGTTGAAGGAGTCTGGGAATCAAATCATTCGGAGCCCTTTTCTGAAAACAAGTTCCAGAAAAAGTCTGTTTTCAAGAGACCACAAAATCTATAAGATTGTTTTAGTCTGTGAAGCCATTCTAGCGTCTTCTTAAACTCCAGAGATAATAATGCCTCTTTGCTTCCCCTGTGTGTATTTTTATTTATACAGTGTAAATTTATCCCGAATAGAAGCTTGCTGTGAACTTTAGTTACTTCAACCACTCTGCACTGTAATTTAGAGGTCAGGTGATAAAATCTGAAACTTACTGACGAGTGTGGCAGTTGTCATGTAAGTTTGGCAAAGACAAAAGTGGTGTCTAATAACCTAACCACATGGTTTCTCTTCTGGTTCTATTAAACCACAGGTGATGTCTTTTGGTATAATAACCAAAAGTTTCTCTTTAGTAGCAAGTCATGCTATAATCTGTTGAAACTTCTTCCTACCGCCTGTTTGCTTGATGTGGGATATGTAGTGATTTGGAGGCCAGCCTGGGCTACTGTCTCAAAGAAGAAGGTCGACACACGTAGTTAGTATTTTATTATGATAAGGGTCATCTCACAAGACTCACACTCTAAATTCTTAACTACGGTTGTAAGCCTATTTCCCCAAGGCTGCTCTCCTGTGCAACATATCTTAGCTGAAGGTCAAGTCCAGTCTCTTAACAGAAGTCTCTGATTCAAGGGTCAGGATCCTGGGAGAGACTCTCCCTCCAGTCACAGGGTAGATCAAGGTGGCGGTCTCTCCAGATGTGCAGAGCAGGGCATTACTCTTGCTTTCTGCCTATATGCTGTCCAGTATGAGTTTTGGAGTACTAGTCACGTGTCTGTTTTCTTGAGTGAGTGATGTCCCTGGATTCTGGCTGTCAGGTGCAGCCTTGGGTGTAGCGGTGATCCTGACTAAGCTGTTTTTATATGTCTAAAAGACATTTTTGACTATGCTCATTACATCTACAGTGTGATCCTGTCTCAAAAAAAAATCAACCAATCAATCAACAAGGCACCCGATGCTGTATAAGTCTGTTATTGTTTGTGGTTTTATGTTGCATAACTCAGTGGCTTCTTCCTAAATATAAATGAACTTTGATATTGTTGAACATATTCAGAGTGGCTTCTATGTGCCTTTTCCTCAAGGCAGGAATTCCATATTGTGTGTGTACAGTTAGAAAAAGGATCGTAAGTAGCAGAGAGATGGCTCAGGGGTTAAAGATGCTTGCCGCTCTTGCAGAAGACTCAGGTTTTGTTCCCAGCACCCATATGGCAGCCAACAACCATGTGTAACTCCACTTCCAATGGATTCAGCGCTCTTTCCAGGCCTCCACGGGCACCAGGCACTCCTGTGATGCGCACCTACACAGGCAGGCAAACGCTCAGGCACATAAAAATAATCTTAAAAAACTTAAAAGGTTTTCAAAGGAAGTAAAGAGCTCATTGTTAGAAGTTGGCGGAAGGGGCATCCTTGTGCTATGGAGGCAGGAGGCTTAGCAGCTTTCATGATGTGCAAGTAGAAAATGTGCTTCAGGTGCTGTGTGATCCGCCCAGGAGGCTCCCAAGCGAGGTGTGTAAGGCGCCACCTGGTTTTTGCTCATTTCTTGTCAAAATGGAATGCTGGCAGGTTAACTATGGAAAAGTGGTTTAAAGGAAAGCAGGATAGCAGATCTTTTGTTGAGGTCCCTGATCCATTTGCACTTTTGTGCAGGGTGAGGGATGAGGGCCTAGCTTCATTCTTCTGCAAGCAGCTGTTCGGTTTGTCCAGCATCGTTTGCTGAAAATGCTGTCTTTTCCTCGATGTGGTTTTTGGCCTCTTTGTCAAAAATCAGGTGACCATAGAAGCCTGGGCTTACATTTGGATCCTCAGTGCTACTCAGTTGATTAATGTCTCCGTTTTTATGCAGGCACTAGGCTATTTTTATTGCAATAGTTTTGTAGTATAGCCAGAACTCAGGGAATGAGATACCTCTAACAGTGTTGCTATTACTTATGATTCTTTTGGCTATCCTGTGTCTTTTGTTCTTTCATATGAATTTTAAGATCATTTTCAATTTCTGTGAAGAATTGCTTTGGAATTTTGATGAGGATTGCATTGAAGCTGTGCATTGCTTTTGGTAGGGTGGCCATCTTCAGAATATTAACCCTACAAATCCATGTGCACGGAAGGTCTTTCGTCTTCTAACATCTGATTTCTTTCTTCATTGTTTTAAAGTTTTTCGGTCTTTTACTTCCTTGGTTAGGTTTATTCCAAGATAAATTGTTTGTTTGTTTTTTAGGATAAATGCGAAACCATTCAAAATACCATCCTGGATGGGAGAAGGGCTCAGCAGCCCTACCCCCCACCCTCTCACTAAGGAGCAGTTGATGGCTACTGGGGGAAGGAGAGTGCCAGTTAAATTTAGAGATATTGTCACCCCAGCCTCCTCAGGTTGCACACGTTCCCAGCAGATGGCCCTACATCCATGCACAGACAGGCAGCCCTAAGGGACTTAGTGCTCTTAAAAAAAATACAAACAAACAACAAAACAAAAAAACAGCTCCAGAAGTTGAGCGGGACACATGGTGATAAGGGATGTGGATGGAGGGAGTGGGGATAAATTTGATCAAAACATCATGTGCATGTATGCAATTCTCACAGAAAGAGCAAGGAGAGCGAGCGAGAAAAACTGATGGTTTGCCATTTTCAAGCTCTGCAGAGGCCGCCGATGCCGAAACCGAGAAATGACTTCTGAAAGTAGTTCAGATTCATCATGAACACCCATCTGACCTAGTTTTTTTTGTTTTTTTTTTTTTTAAATCTCACAGGCTGGCCTTGGAATGCTAAACACTCCCATTCAAATGCCACTTAAATGCTGGCATTACAGGTGTTCCCCACCACACCTGGTTCACTTAGTGTGTTGGTCTAGTTTGAGATTTGTGTGTGTGTGTGTGTGCGCGCATACTTTAAGATATGCTGTAGTCATTGTGGACTGGTTATTTGGTATTAATGTTGAATTGTTCTGGGGGGGGAATAGTAGTTTTTATTTATTCTTAAACCATAGTTTATTAACTGGAACCTAGACTGTTTGGGAAGGCAGAAGTACAGACACACTCTCTGAAAGAACACCCTCCTAAGGGAGCGCCAGGTTTCTATAACTATGGGTGGTCGTGGGCAGTCTTCAAGAAGGAGCCAGGCAAGAGCAGTGTGTTTAGGCCTGCCCTCAAGGAAGCTGCTTAGAAAACCAAAGCTTATAGGTGCTGATGTCCCAGCATGCATCTGTGGTGTTTCTGGAAGCATAGTAGAAAGTTTGCAGTTGTCTGGCTAATGGCCACAGAAAGATCAAGAAAGTCCTGCTGAATGCCTGGATCTAGAGACAGCCACCCCATCCCCTTCTTCATAATCTCAGTCTTTGCCATAAGCTTTACCCTATGTTGATAAATAATATAGAAGCTGGATATTCTGGGAGAGAATGAAATACAGTAATCATAAAGCATTTTAGAATAAAAGCATTTTCCCCTCCAAACAGGAAAGAGCTACTTAAAATTATAAACATACAAAACAGCATTTCTCAACTGTTATGCTTTTGACCTTTGGAGCTGGGCTATTTGTTGCCATGGGGCTGCCCTGTCTATAGCACTGTAGGATCTTCAGCAGCCTTTTTGACCTTTACCCTCCAGATACCTGTGGTGTACCCCTTCCCAACTAAGAGTCCAAGTTATCAGGACCAAAAGTATCTACAGACATTACATAATCATGTCCTGTTGTAAGTCACAACTTAAGGAAGAAGCACTTGGGGGGAAATGGCAGTAGAATGTGTGATCTTTAATTATGTGGCATGGGGTGGGGTGTTGGAATATTAGCCTGCAGCCTCCCTCATGCTGGGCAACCACTCTTTCACTGACCTACAGTCCCCTAGATAAAAGATAATGAATGCATGTGTTAAATAATTATGAATTAAAACAGCAGACCAGTCTTAAATATTAAAAATATTTATTATAGGAGAAAAATTCTGGTAGGTGTTTCCAACATATCTTAATAGGTGTCCTAGTTTCATTTCTGTTGCTGTGATAAAAACTCTTGCAAAAACAGCTAAAAGGAAGAGGGTTTATTTGGGCTCACAATCCCTGACTACTGTCTGTCACTGAGGGGAAGTCCAGGCACAAGGAACTTGAAGCAGCTAGCCGCATCATCTCCACTCTCAACGCACAGAGAAGTGAACTAATGTGTGCATACTAATTGCTCAGCTTCCAAGCCCAGGAACTGAACAATCCACTTTTAGGTTTCTTCACGTCCACACAACAACCTGATCTATACAATCCTTCACTGAGACTCTCCTCCCAGATGATGTCTAGGTTGTGTCAAGTGGGATAATTAAAATGATCACAATGTTTCACTCAATAGAAGACAAAGTCCAAAAGAGCCATCTAACAGATAACTGGGAAAGGACCTGGGTTTCTTAATGGTGTGGCCTGGGGTGTAATTCCTGATTAGAGCAATCCAAGTAAGCATAATTAGTATCATTATATTGAAAAATATAAGCATGGGCATGGGTGCTCTTAGAGTTCTCATGGAAGATGGCCAGGTGTGCAAGGAGCCACTTTACCTGCGCACATCCTCATGCATTGATGGGTTTTAGCTTTTGAAGTCAGTCATACTTAATGTCCAGGTAAGATGGAATGATCTTAAATTTGGGGTCACATCACCATCTTTACATTTACGGTCATGCACCAGCTCTCTCCCTGTGACTCTTGGGAGTCCTCTCCACAAATCTTTCAGGAGTGGTTTAAAGGGAGAAAAGGCACAGCCCAGGAAGCAGTGTTGATGACACTGGATGACCAGGGTCTGCTTCAGTTGTTGCTAGGCAGATTTCCATGTGCTGTTTAGAAAAGAACAGCACAGGCCTCCCCCCTCCACCCCCGGGAGGCAGTGTTGAGAGCCTGGTGGCATTCTCGAGTAAGAGTGTGTCCAGGTCTTCTGTAGACACTGAGAGCAGCCTGCGCTGGCAAACACTGAGAACTCTGTGATTACAGTGAAGTGAATAAATGATTGTTATTATGGTAGGCAGTGTGTTTGTTTATCGGAACCGTTCAAATGTTGTGGGAGTTGTCTTATGCTGTGTTTGTGTTTCCCGTATATACTAGTTCACGTTCCCGCTGCTGTTTCAAAATACCCAACAGAAGCAACTGTTTTGACTCCCAGTCTGAGGGCTGCAGCTTGTCCTAGGGAGGAGGGGTGGCAGCAGAGGGTAGGAGTCAACTCAGTCACACTGACCCCAGTCAGGAAGAGAGATATGACGATCCCTACTTCTTCCCCCACCCTTCTCTTTTTGTTCAGTCTGGGACCCCGTAGAACAGTGGTCTCAACCTTTCTAATGCTATTACCTTTTAATACAGTTCCTCACATTGCGGTGACCCCACCAACCATAGAATTATTTTCTTTGCTACTTCATAACTGTAATTTTGCTACTGTTATGAATCGCAATGTAAATTTTTTTTTGTTTTTTTTTGGAGATAGAAGGTTGCCATAGGGGACTCGACCCACAGGTTGAGGACTACTGTCTTAGAATGATGCCTCCCACATCCAGGATGGGTCTTCCCTCCTCAGCTAACCTTCTCCAGAAACTGCTCTCACAGAGACATGACGAGGTCTCTCTACTGGGTGACTAAATATATTCAGGAGCACATCGAGGATTAACCATCATGGCTTACGTCATGGTGATGTTTGCATAGCATAAAGTGAATCAGAACTCTTCTGCACATTTTCCATAGAACACGTCCTATGAGTTCGCTCTGATTGAAATGACTTCAGTAGCTGCTGCACTGCCTCTACTTCCATGTGCATGTTGGACTAACATGCCATTGCATAAGGCTTTCTGTTGCCGATGTTAGTTTCTTACTGTGACCCCTTTTGGTTTTGAATCTCTTGCAGTGCCTGCACCAACGAATGTTCTGATTACGTCTTATAACTTGAACCCTATCCTGTGCTGGGAATACCAGGATATGCCACAGACTCCCACTTTTACTGCGCAGGTAAAGAACTATGGGTGAGTATTGCTCAGTTATTATTTCTATTTGGTTTTAAGCTGAATCCTTTCATCGTCGATGCATCTCTGTGGTCCTCCATCATCCCTCACCAAACTTTTATCAGCTGTCTGCAGATGTCACAAAATGCTAAGGATACAGATTAGCCCTGCTCGGTAGTGAAGCAGAGAAGTGCTACTACTGCCGCCCAGGATTTCTCTCTAGTCTTTGAGGAAACTGAGGTTTGTTAGCTGTTAGCAAGGACTAGCCACATGCAGTGCAGTTAAGGTCAGGGAGGGCAAACACCACCTGGACAGTGGCTTACCAGTCTTTCAGAATAAAGACTCACAAGTCAAGTCTTGGAAAACAAGACTTCAGTGTGGATCTGTCGTCTCATGATTTAATCAAGGAATAGAGGTTAACAACTTGATAGGCGTGCTACAAAGGCAACCTTTGTATCTGCCCTTCAGATCACAGTGAATGGTTATCCCAGGCTTGGTATCATGCAAGCTGGTAATTTGATAAAGGTGTTAGCACTCAGGTCTATCCTGAGTATATTCTTTTAAGTAACCTATGGAGCAAAACCGCATGAAGGCATTAGTATCCTGTTCGACACAAGTCCACAGATATTTCAGGAGCTGCCCGTTACTATAACTCTGTCTAGTTAAGGTTTCTGTTGCTGCAATGAAGCACCATGACGGAAGCAACTTGGGGAGGAAAGGGTTTATTTGGCTTATACTTCCATATCACTGTTCATCACTGAAGGGAGGTCAGGACAGGAACTCAAACAGGACAGGATCCTGGAGGCAGGAACTGATGCAGAGGCCATGGAGGGGTGCTGCTTACTGGCTTGTTCCCCTCAGTCCGGTACCACCAGCCCAGGAGTGTTCCCACCAGCCCAGGAGTGCTCCCACCAGCCCAGGAGTGCTCCCACCAGCCCAGGAGTGTTCCCACCAGCCCAGGAGTGTTCCCACCAGCCCAGGAGTGCTCCCACCCACAGCAGACTGGGCCCTCCCCCATCAGTCACTGAGAAAATCCCCACAGGCCTGTGCTCAGGTTCATTTGATGGAGGCGTTTTCTTAGTTAAGGCTCCCTCTCTCAAATGATTTTAGCTTGTGTCAAATTGACATAAAACTCTCCAACATGGTCGCTTAGTAAATTGACAGAAACATTAAACTTTGAAAACATATTCTGTTTGAAAACTGGGGGAGACAGAAACCCTCATAATAATTAATATGAATGCAGATAGATCTGGCCGTGGGAAAAGAATTTAGATCTGACAAAACTTACTATGCTTACTTTGGCACATTTTTTTGTGGTGCTGGAGATCAAACCCAAGGCTCTACACGTGCTAGGTAAGCTGTCTACCACTGCACTACACCGCCATCTCCCATGTTGCATTTGTGTTTATTGTATGTATGAGTGCATGTTCGTGTGTGTGTGTGTGTGTGTGTGTGTGTGTGTGTGTGTGTGTATGCGTGTGTATGCAAGAGTGTGCGCATGTATGAACACATACATGTTCGTGAGGGTGGGGACAACCTCAAATGTCATTCCTTGTTTATTTTTTGTTTTGTTTAATGTAGGTTCTGAGGATTGAACTCAGGTCCTCATGCTTTGCATAGCAAGTACTTGATTGACTGAGTTGTCTCTCCTGTCAGTGTTTGCTTTTAGGTCTGTTGATTCCACATTAGGAACTAACCCGGAAGACACACTGTTCTAAAATACAACTTGAGATTCAATAGGAGATTGAACACATGACTCCTGTAAAAATGGGTTACTGTATTAGCTTTGTAAAATATGAAGAAAATTTCATATTTTATGGACCTAAATGTAGTGATTTCCAGACTATATTGTTCAATGAAAAGACAAGTTAAGTTCTATAAGGTCTATGCACTGTGCCCCGCTGGGGAAGATGAATGAGATGGACTGTCTGTGTGGGTGCTGTCTTACTCTGGGAAAAGAAGGGCAGGGAGTGAGAACCCTGAAGCCCATGAGATGGGCTTTCTGTGGGGATGGGTATCAAGCAATGTTGTGGAAACCAACTGGAAGAAACTCATGTTTCTTAGAGAAATGCTGATTCCAGTGTTAAGCCAAGAAACAAAATGAAGGTTTTTATAGGGATTTGAGGGAGTTTGATTTGTTAGATTGGTTTATCAGGTTTTTGTCTTTGTGGGGCTTAGGTCCAACTTGTTCACATAAACAACAAACACTACCTCCAAGCAACCGCCTTAGCCTGGGAAGACAGAAAAGTAATTAGAAAGTCTCCCTGTGGCAGACACAGATGATGGGGACATGTCCAAAGGATCTTGAAGTCATCTTGAAATAGGTTCTTACTGGCCAAAGGCTGGGACAGCTTAAGGAGCAATATCAATAAGAACATGATAAATTGATAACTAAGAAAGAAAACCTGTATCTATATTGTCATTGACTAGTAATGAAGTTGGGAGAATGAAAGGTTCTTATGTAGACAAGGATCTTCTAAGTGTTATGTTTTGGCAAGTGAAGCTGATACCTTAGGTGCTGTCTTTCTATGATACCTGTAAATTTTACTAAAAAAATTAATTTAAAAGAAAAAACTGACCACAATGAAGAGCTCTTGTAACATGTCTGATTTTGTAATTGACTCACATTTGTATTAACAGGATTCATAAGGGTTTAAAAGTGGAGTCTGAAACTTAAATATGAAATGTATTATGTGAGTTCTATCTCCTACAAAAGAATTCACAGTGAGGGTTATATATGCCTTATCTCAAATGCTTGGGGCCAGGAGTATTTCATATTCTGACTTTTTAGATCCTGAAAGGTTTATATATACCTAAGTAGATACCTAAGGGGGGACCTAAGTCTAAACATGAGACTTAGGTCATATATCCCTTATCCACATATAACCTAAAAGTAGCAGTTGTAGTTTTTGTGGTATTTTGTCCATTTTAGTAAAATATATTTTTTGTAAGGATTGAAGCCAGAGCTTAACACATGTCCCTCAAACTTTCTGTCACTCAGCTGCTCCCCTAGTCTATACGATATTTTGAATAATGAATTTCATGCAGGAAACAAACAGCTTTGAATGGTGTAGCATCTTTTCTCTGTGACATCGGATGGCTGCCCAAAAGGCTTAGACTTTAGAGTCATTTGGATTTCCAGGTTTTTTTGGATTAAGGATGCTGGGCTTGCATATCCAATTCAAGAGAAAAGGTTTCTTTCATTTGTCTTCTCTGTCTTGTTTTATTTCAGCTCTTCCAAGCAAATGCCTGGATACAAAGCAAAATACAGAGGGATGACTGAAGTTTGTGTGGTGATAAGGTTCATCGTGTGTCTCTTCCTTTTCATTTTAGGGAAGAATGGATTGACTCCTGCACCAATGTTTCTGATCATTGTTGTAATATCTACGAACAAATTAACGATCCCGAGGCATCTGTCTGGGCCAGAGTTAAAGCCAATCTTGGGCAGAAAGGATCTGCCTATGCAGTGTCAGAAGAGTTCATTTTGTGCCGACACGGTAAGTAGATTGTGTGCATGGGTAACTTTTTAAGATATCTAGCTAGCTAGCTACGTGGTAAGTAGATTGTGTGCATGGATAACTCGTTAATATTTGTATTTATCTATCTATCTGTCTCTTTATCTATCTGTATGTGGATGCATTGCCTACATGTATGTCTGTGCACCACATTTATGCAGTACCCTCAGAAGCCTGAAGAGGGCGTTGGATCCCCCTGGTACTGCCATTATAGGTGTTTACTAACTACCATGTAGGTACTGGAAACCAAACCTGGGTTCTCTGGGAATGCAGCCAGTGCTTTTAACCATTGAGCCATCTCTCTAGCCCCTACATCAATACATTTTAATTGGGAAGTTCTTGCACTTCTGTGTGTGTTTGCTTTTATTTATAGTTGCTACAAGTGTCTAGTAAACATATGACAGAATTTAAGGAGCCAATATCTTTGCCTTCTAGGCCCCACAAAACAGCACTCAACTGGCCTTTCCTTTGCCACTTTAAAACCATTTAGCATCCAGTCCTTTCAAATCCTGATCAGTGCAGTTCAGCATGGCTTTCCCTCCCTCACTAATGTGGAATTCATTTCAAAGTTAGATCACAGAGGACTTGGCCACTGCATTCATTCCTGCTACCTCCCTTAAGTCCTTGAAGCATAAATACCAACATAATAATACATTGGCATAATACAGTAGTACATTAGAGTTTCAAGCTGGCTATGGTGGCCCATACCTGTCATCCGGCAGGCAGGAAGCTCAGGAAGGAGGATCAAGGGTTAGTGAAGAATTTGAAGCCTGCCTGTCCCAAAGAAACAGAAGTTTAGAGTTCTTTCATGTGTCTGAGCCCAAGGTTTTCAGTTTTTTGCCATCCCAGCATTCTACCCTATGGTTTACTGGTCTCAGCTTTCACTCCAATTCCAGAATGTTTGGAGTCAGGTCTCATCTCTGGTGGGGCATCCCACCTTAGCCTGTGCCCTAGTCCACTAGCCCCCATGACATCCCTTCCTTCCTAGTTCACCCCTGTGCCTGGTTATGTCCATGCCATCATGCCTGTGGCGCCCACTTGCCTTGATTCTGCTCCAGCTTTCTGGGTGTACCCAAGGCTTTCCCACCAGCCCTCCCTTTGCTTCCTTTAGGTATTTTTATTCTCTGAGTTCATCTAGGACACACCGTCTTTAGGTCAGATTTGTCTGCCACAGATTTATCAAGGACCTACCATGTCCTAGAAAGTATGCCTGAGATGCACTGGAGCTTCCACACCAGACCTGCGTGGAAGACAGTGTGTGTGCGGTTCACATGCAAAGCATAGTACATGTTCACCACACAAGCCCCATACACCAGAAACACAGAGGTTTTGCATAGACTACTTGAGTCCCTAGTTCTGATTTTCACAGTAAAAACTGAACCATTAGCAAACTTTTTTAGAACCATCTTTCCAGACACCCACGGATGTTAAAGATGCTGGGTTCAGTGAGGAAGATAGCTAAAGAACTTTCCAGGAGGTTGACATGTGGCCCTATGGTTAAGAACACTGGCTCTTCTTCCAGAGGACCTGGCTCAAATTCCAGCACCTACCTGGCAACTCACAACCACCTATAACTTCATTTCCAGGGGACCCTGGGACTCTTCTAGCCTCCACAGACACCAGGCATGTATGTGACGTGTAGACTCACATGCGGGCAAAATACTCACATACGTTAAATAAACAAATGAACAAACAAATAAATAAGGGCCTTTTCAGAATCAGTTTTTAGAAAACAGGGTTCCTTTTTTTTTAATTTATTTATTATGTATACAATATTCTGTCTCCATGTATGCCTGCAGGCCAGAAGAGGGCACCAGACCTCATTACAGATGGTTGTGAGCCACCATGTGGTTGCTGGGAATTAAACTCAGAACCTTTGGAAGAGCAGACAATGCTCTTAACCTCTGAGCCATCTCTCCAGCCCCCCAAAACAGGGTTCTTAAGCTATAAAATAAGTATAAAAGAAAAGGTTGAGTTTCTATTTTGTGTGTTTATGTGGGGGCGGAGTGCTGGGGAATGAATCCTGGGCCTTACATTGCTAGGCAAGTGCTCCACCCTCAAGCTACATCTCCAGCCTGCTGCTTCTGCTTTTTATTTTGACACTCATAGCTGTTGAAGCAGAATGGTCTTCCTGCTCTACCTTTCTAAACAGTAGGCATTACAGGCGAGTACCAGCCAGCCCAGCCTTTTCATCTTCTAAAAACCCACATTTATGACAAAGTGTACCTTCCTAAAGACAAAGTCAGAAGTGAAATTAAATCGGCAAAGCAGGCTTTAGGCAAGAGCTTCCTGTTTGAGATTTATTAAGCACTGTATTCTTAGAATTTCTTCTAGATCTTTGCAGAGTTGTTCAAATGTGTCCTTTGATTTGGGCAAATGTGCCGGGAGGAATTATACTTTCCCTTTCTTCCCAGGAAAAGTTGGACCACCAGACCTGGACATTAGTGTGAAGGGAGAGCAGCTCATTGTCAATGTGTTCCACCCTGCGGTTGTTATAAATGAAGAAAAGCTTGGGAACATGTTTGAGGATGAAAGTGCCTGTCACACATTCTACTACACCCTATATGTGCAAAAATTTAGAAGTGGGAAGGTGTGTGTTTCTCTTTTATCTTTTTTAAATATAGGAATCATTCTATTGCTTGTGCAGGTTGTTGTCATAAACTGTAATGCAGGTGGACTGCTCACGCATATGCAATAAGATTTGTGGGGCATAGATTGCTGGTAAGAAAAGAAAACCTATGTAAATACTATTGGAGGAGCCAGCATGGAGTTAGTTGCCAGCACTGGCCAGATGATGAAGTCTTCTCTTCGCCTCTCTAGGATGTCCTCTTCTCTATATATCTCTTTCTCCACTGGTAAGATGGAGACCATCTGAGGATTTTTTTCTTTTTTCCTTACTGATAATATGCAGCATATAAAATAGTATATAGCTATGAT
This sequence comes from Ondatra zibethicus, assembly GCA_004026605.1. Taxonomy (NCBI): domain Eukaryota; kingdom Metazoa; phylum Chordata; class Mammalia; order Rodentia; family Cricetidae; genus Ondatra; species Ondatra zibethicus. The sequence continues at coordinate 65,569 of PVIU01003864.1, read as the reverse complement.
TTATTTCTGAAAGATAAGCTAACAATACAACTACAGTGATATAATAACTTTACCCTGGCAGTGGTTTGGAGTCCATAATTGATTCAAGCTGTGCTCCTTTCTTTCTGCACAGTATTGTCATTTATTCATCAAAACCATACTGTGTGCCTTCTAAGTACACAGAACTACAGAAGTAAACAGTACAGACAAAACTCAAAACTTGGGATAATCCCAGTACAGCAGAGGAGGGGATGTGTGCAGCCTGCAGGGATGGAATACTGGCTTTCAGTGGAAGGGTCAGAAAACCCTTCTGGGAAAGGAGACAGCTAGAGTCAATGCTGGGGTTAGAAGCTGGTCCCTGCAGCTATATGTGGGGACATCATTTGAAACATAGGACCTAGGAAAGGCAGAGATCCCAGCAGAGCATGTGGGGACAGTACCAGGGGCCAATGAGCTTAGGGGGAGGGGTACAGGGGGGCCACATGGAAACAGCAGGCATTGGACAGGTTGACTTGTTCTTTTCTCTTGAGTAAGATGCTGCTTGCCCATAGCTCATTGGAAGCTCCATACACTTTCCCAGAATACCCTTTCACCATTTCCATCTGGCACATTCCCACTTACTTTTTGGGTTCAGGGGTTGCTATCTCCTCTTTGCATTCTTTCCGTACTCAGCAGGTTATTTCATTTTGGGTGATCTGGTTGGTTTTCCCTTGTTCCTTATAGGTTTTGTCTTACAGTGCTCCTGACTTTCTTAGCTCTTATCCTCACTGAATTGTTATTAAACTGTTAAACGAAGGCATATTAAGCCAGCGCTGTAATACACATGTATTAATCACCTGACCAAACACCCAAGCCAGCCAGCTGCAAAGTGGGAAAGTTTATCGAGCTTAGTTTTAGGAGACACGAAGGGTGATGTTTGCGTCCACTCAGCTCTGGTGAGGGCAGCAGTCGGGGCGCATCACTGCGGCATGTGTGCAAATGATGGCCACTCTTTCTCCCTATCTCCTCATGCTGGGAACCAAACCCGTGACCTCATACACATAAGGCATGCACCACACCATATACCACTATCACAAGAGACTTCATCTCAAACAAGAGCAGAAGCATGGAGGCCATGGCAGGGTCGGGACACAGGGCACAACTCCCAATCCACTTCAAGGGCACGCCCCTGTGAGCTAGAACCTCTGTATTCACTATTTTCTCATCACCGTGACCACAGAACTGACACAAACAACCTAAAGATGTAAAGGTTCATTTGGGCTCTCAGGTTCTGAGGGTTCAGTCCATGGTCGCCTGGCTTCATATGCTTGGACAGGACATGTTGAAACATGAGGCAGGAGTGGCCAGGACAAGGCGCCCTCGAGGGCTAGACCCCAAATGACCCACTTACTCCACTTAGACTCCACTTCTAAAACTTTCCAGAACTTCCCATAATATCGCTACCAACTGAAGACCTAGGCCTTAGTATATAAGCCAGTGAGGGACTTTTTATACTCAAAGCTTAGCCCATGAGGCTTGGCTCATAAAGGTCTCGGCCAGGCATACCCTAGTATTTGTGTGTTCAGGCCCTATCGCAGGTGACCGTGTGCTATAACTAGTGGAATGAATGAACCATGAGTGCACAAAGGATCCCTTGGGGCATTTTCATGTAGCTACTTTCTTACGCTTTCTGTAAAACGCCTTCCTTCCCCAGATGTTTCTAGTGCTCTAAGAACTGGATAAGCAAGCATTGGCTAGTTCCACAGCCCCTGAACCCTTAGAATCTCCAAGTCTTAAACAATACCTGTTCCCATAGAGAACATTTTAATGGATGTACTTCCTCATGCTGTGTTGACATCACTGGTTGACTTATTATTTGATATCAAAGCTGATTTGAAGTTCATGTTCATTCTCTGCATGTTTTCCTTCCGTGTTTACCTAGAATAATGCAATGATTGTCCCCCTCAGATTCAAGAAGTCATACACTTTCCTGTTGTTGTTTTTCCATGTAGGTCCTATATACGAATCATAACATCAATATGGACGATTGCAATGAACATCAGTGCCAGTTCAACATCTCAGTGTCCCCACTGGACTCCAGATGCTGTGTCTCAGCACATGGGCTCTCAGAATACTGGGACGTTACAACAGAAAGATCAGATGACGTCTGTGTTTCCCTTGTCCATAACAACAGAAAGGGTAATTCTTGCCTTCCCCCAGCTGAAGACGGACAGTGCTAACTGAAGTGGGGCAGTGTGAAAGAAACGGGTTGCTTTACAACTTACACACAGCTTTTCTTTTAAAATATCCAACAGTCCCTTTCCCCAGAGAAGCCCCTAATTAAAAACAAGACAGTTTCTCTAGCATTGAAATATACTACTGCAACCAAATTAGAAAGCCACCAGATGAGTGACCCAAGAAAGGAAATATACATAACAAATTTATAAAATCATGCACACAGGTGTCTGTCCTTCAGATAGTCACTGGAAAATGTACCGTGGAGAGACTGGAATTCTGGGGAGTCGGAGGCAGATTACTTTATGTTGGGCTAGTTTTCGCCTTCTGGAACAGCCATGCCTTGCCCCACTCTGGATCTGAACTAACACCTTGTGAAAATAATTAAAAATCTCAGAAGCTATTAACTTAGAACGCTAGCTTCCACCAGTCCAAGAGCTAGGACTGTCGTCAGCATCGTGGGCCTGTAAGATAGCTCCCCACAACTCCATGTGCCTGCCTCTCTGGGGCACCCACCAGCATATTTTAAACTTACCTTGACTTACGACTTTCTTTATTCTGTAAAACTCGAAAAACCCTCTGAAGCTGCTTCCACATCGGAACATGGAATTTGAGATGAAGTAAATCTGTGTTCCTGGCCTGTGGTCACTCATAGCAGCACGAGAATAAACTATCTCTTGTTCTCTTGTGAGAGCTCTGGGTTTATGTCAACATAGTAAAAATGGAAAAAATGCCACATGTAGTACTTCATGTTTCTGACCAAAGATGAGGTACTCTTCTGAGCGCTGGTTCTCCTGTGACAGTGTACTGAAATGCTGCTCAGAGTCTCTCTTAGTAGCGAGGGTTTCTGTTGCTGTGATAAAACACCATGGCCACAGTACCTTGAGGAGGAAAAGGAACCAGTTGTTTCGCTTACATTTCCACAGCACAGTCCATCACTGAAGGAAGTCAGGATAGGAACTCAAACAGGGCAGGAACCAGGAGGCAAGAGCTGATGCAAAGGCCATGGAGAAGAGCTGCTTACTGGCTTGCTCCTCATGGCTTGCTCGCCCTGCTTTCTTACACAATCCAGGACCATACCAATTTACCAATAATACATTAACAGAAAAAAAAAATGACTAATTAAAACCCAAACCAAACTCTTTACAGCTTACTAGAATACCAATGACAAGTGTAAACTAAACCTATCTGAACACTGACATTTTTCATGGACCTATAGAACTGTGTACAACTTTTGCTAACTTAAGAAATGTTTTATGACAAGATTGAACCCTTCTGCTGAGATTATGTCAGTAATCCCTTAATGTAAAACATTGCCAATATGCTTCCCATTTTACACGCTAGCCATCAGAAAACAGTAGAGAGATACGTTAATGAAAGAATGTTCCCATGTTCACGTAGCCACTAAGAATGCTATCCTTGTAATAGATTAACTAAAAATGCCATGGATCCCTAAGCAGCTGTAGCGGCAGAAATGCTGCAGGTCCCCAAGTGGCAGCAGTGGGCAGCGGGTCCCGAGAGCAGCCAGTCCCAAGTAGGGATGGCGCAGTTCCCCAAGTGGCTGCCGTGGGTCACGAGGGGCAGCGAGTCCCACAAGGAGAGACAGACAGATGGGCATGTCACAAGACCATGTTGCAGGTCTCTGAAGGCAGCTGGTCCCAGGCAGAGAGCCACACAGTGGGTGAGAGACAGAGACATGGATAGGCATGCCATGCAGAGTGAGGTTGGATATTTATTTAGTGGGTTATGGAAGGGAAGGGGAGAAAGGGGAAGAGCAGAGAGTAACAGAGAGACAGAGAGAGGGGGAAAGGGAAGAATGGAGTGAGGCAGAAGCTGCCTCTTCTGGAGAGAGACAGAAAAGAGAGGGGACTCAGGCGGGAAGCTGAAGATCAGCTTGCCTGGGCAGATGGGAGGGAGTGGGCGTGGCTTATCTTTTAAAGGGGCAGAGCAGACCATTATAATCCTTATGCTCAACTTTGGGGCCATTAAATAATATGAACATAATTACCTTATCAGCACAATTTAGCAGGTGATAGGTAAAACTGACTTTATGGCAGCACAGGAAGCACTGACCTGAATAACTTATTGTCTACAGAAATCCCAGCATCTGTTGTATTGGTTGTTATCCTGCATTATATCTTTTCACCAAATTTAGTATTGATGCTGTTGATTTTGTATCCTGTACCTTTTCTGTATTCATTTATCATTTTTTTAAATTTTATTTTATGTATATGGGTCTTGTGTCTTTGTGTTTGTCTTGTGGACCACATGTATGCAGTTCCTGAGAAGGCCAGAAGAGGGCACCAGACCCCCCCCCCGGAACTCTGTGATTGTAAGCTGCCTTGTGGGTGCTGGGAATTTAACCCCCAGGTCCGCTAGAAGAGTAGCCAGTGCTCTTAACCACTGAGCTATTCCTTCAGCCCAATAGATGTCTTTTTGAATGATGGAAATCTAGGCTGAAATTTTAGACCATATGTATAAAATTTAATATTAATAACTTTCAGGCCATTCTATGAAAACTTCAAATATGACTTAAAACAGTACAGTGCATTTTGTGCTAATGTGCATTAAGCTATTTGGAAAACAAAATCCTACTTTATATACAAAATTGATGCACTTATCCCAAATCCAATTTTGTAAAAAGTCTAAATTTAAAAACAAACAAACAAGAAAAGGAATTGGTTTAGTGGTCACATGATGGCAGCAACTTAGCTAGTGTTTGTCCCTTGTCATATGTAGGCCTTGCGTGCTGTTTCCTCAGCCCAGTGGGATTTCAGTGGGACTTCCGATGCAACACTGATATTCATTATTTTGTGGTTTTGTTTTTTGTTTTTTTATTTATTGCTATTGTAATGATTTATATAATGATAATATAATGATATATTTGTTTAACCACGGCCCATAGTAGACATGGTATAAGCATTCGTTAAGCAGTAACGTGTTAGAGCAGAATTAGAATCATGGAATGCTGTTAAGGAGATAGACACTGACACAATATTTAGACTACTGTTTAATTTTAGAAGAGAGGACTCTGGGAAATGCTGATGATGACGTTTTGAGAATAGGAGAGCAGAGTAAGAACAAAATACACAATGGCTATGTGTGCACACAGTCCTCACTGCTGTTGCCTGCCCCTCTGTGGGCCTGAGCGTGTGTGTGCTGGCGGCTCCTCTGTGCTGTCACAGGCTCATGAGTCTTCGGATGTTTAAGTGGTAAGGAAGGAACAGGGCTGAATTGTTTTAAGAGTTAACAGCAGTGTTGCCGGAATTTATTTCTCCTAAGGCGGAGTATTTTAAAAATGCCTTTTTAACTGAGGGGAAAGCATCCCTTGGTCACACCCTGCTGTGAGGCTGCGAAGAGGTTTAAGAAGCTATTTCAGCTACCTTGTGTCAGGGCAGTGTAGTCCCAGGGTGCTTCAGAACTGCATCCCCGGGAGGAGCCTGACAGTGTGTGCTCAGTCAGTTTGCCCAGTTCCGTTCCAGTGTTCTTTCAAGTACTGCTGATAAGAACACGTGCATCTGCTGAAGAATGACGCTAAGACTTCTTTGATGCAGAATAAAAGTATTCTATTTGTGATTGTTCCTTTTCTTTCTTTTTTCTTTTTTTTTTTTTTTTTTAGATTCGATTTGGATTCTGGTTGTTGCTCCTTTAACCCTCTTTTTAATTGTTATCCTGGTACTTGCATATTGGCATATGAAGAAGAATCTGTGTAAGAGAAAAAGCATAACGCTACCTAAGTCCTTGGTAATATATTTAACTATTTATTTAATTAGACATGCTAACATTAATTTGAACCTTCTTTAACAGTCCCTTCGATACTAAGTATCATTCAGAAAAATGATGTATGTGCTCTGATGAACAGTATTCTGTTTAATCTTATTATATTACTTTTTACTAAAAACCAATCTTTCAATCTGCCATACCCCCAAAGCCATATATACTTCACTGTGCACCAGGTACCTTTTTGTATAATTTCCAGGATGGAAACTGACACGTTTGGTAAGGAGCTAAAGGTCCAGAAGGAACAGTAGTACAATCAGTGTAAGTGTGCAGTGCATAGAGGCTTGCGCATGAGCCAGTGAAGAGCTTGCCCCACTTGGTAGATGGGGTTACTTATGACTCTTCAAGAGGCAATGATGTGTTAGCCTCGGAGCAGCATATGGGAGAGCCAGCCTACAGCCCCCAAAACTTGGCTTGTGAAGAGCTGCAAACATGCAAATATTTCATCGCAGCCGGCAGATAGAAGGCAAGATGGCCCAAAGTGAAACTATCACATTTGACATTGAAGTGTAGGCACACTCTAGTCTCTTGACATGATTTAAAGAACGCTGAAGGGGAATAAAATGATGACACATTGATTCAGAAATGACAAGAATAACATCTGTGATGCGCAGAGGGCGCAGTGGAATTTTCTGTAGCAAAGCAGTCTCTAAGGTGGCGGAGAACTAGCAACAGTGAGTAGACAGTGCATATATGTCCTGTACATCCTCCTCACGAGTAGGTAAGCAAGAGACCACCATGTCTTAAGCCACACCTTCCTCATTGGAGCAGGAAAAGGAACCTGACCCTGCAGCAATGGCAGCAAAGATGTAACTGGATGCCCCTTGCCAGGAAGCTGCTGACACAGCAGCCTTTTACATAATCCTTCCAATCATTTATCCTGAGGAAATAATTTCATAAATAAGAATGTGTGAAAGATTCTACATGTTCTGTCCCTTTTAAAGAAAACATCACTATAAAGAAATGCCAAGTCACTGGCATGAAATTTGCATTACACACAGACACATAGAAGATGGTATGCAAAAGGCAACATGCATTTATGAGATGCTTAATGACTTCATATTTTTAGTCTTAAATAAGTTCTATTAAAAAGGAAAGACAAGAACTAGAGAAATGGCTCAGTGGTTAAGAAGAGCATTGGCAGTTCTTCCAGAGGTCCTGAGTTCAATTCCCAGCAGCCACATGGTGGCTCACAGCCATCTATATTGGGATCTGATGCTCTGTTCTGGCCTGCAGGTGTACATGGAGATAGAGCACCATATACATAAAATAAATAAATCTTCTAAAAAGCTTTTTAAAAAAGAAAAGGCCACCTGGGTGTGGTGGCTCACATTTAATCCCAGCACTTGGAAGACAGAGGCAGGTAAATCTCTGTGAGTTTGAGGCCAGCCTGAGTTCCAAGCCAACAAGAGCTATGTAGTAAGACCTTGTCTCTAAAGAAATAAGTAGAAAAGTCAAGGCATTTGGTGACACACATTTTATGTCCTAGCCCTTGGGAGGTAAAAGCAGGCATGTCACAAAGAAGTTCAGAGTCATCCTCTGCTACATAGTGTCTTCAAGACCAGCCTAGGCTACATGAGACCTTGTCTCAAACAAAAAGATCAAGGAAAAAAATTCAGTGAACTTACTTTAATTATGTTTTCTGAAATAAGTCATTTGCTTTTTAGGCCTTTTCTTTTTTAATAGGCATTTAAGCTCAATAATTTTCTATCTTTACTCACTTTCTTTCAATTTAGCTCTCTGTTGTAAAAAATGCCACCTCAGAGACAAAACCTGAATCCAAGTATACATCACTTGTCACATCGTGCCAGCCAGCTGTGCTGGAGAATGAGACAGTGGTCTGTGAAGAGCAGCTGTCCACGGTGGCCCTTCCAGGTGACCCAGGAGCAACAGAACATGGAGAACTTTCCAGCGAAGCAGAGCCTATGATCCCCGAAGGAAGCACTGCTGTGACCCCCGACAGCCCTCCAACGCCAATACATAGAGGCAGTTCTTCCCTTTTAAGTAGTAACCAGTCGGAGTCCTGTAGCCTCACCCCCTACCACTCCAGAAGCGGCTCCGACAGCGGCCTCGTGGGATCGGGCAGCTCCATAGCTGACTCCGAATTCCTCCTGCACAATAACCCAGAAACAAAGACAGCAGAACAAGAGCCTGCACCGGTGAGGAAGGCCCCCACCTCCTTTGGTTATGATAAACCACACGTGCTGGTGGATGTGCTCGTGGATGGCGGTGATGGGAAGGAGTCTTTGATTGGGTATAGACTCACAACAGATGCCAAGGAGCCATCCTGAGACCACCTGAGTTCAGCCGACGGCAAAGGATCTGATTTTCCTCGGTGGTTTTTCTGCTTTAATTTCATGAAAGGAGTTGTACCTTAGCTGATACTAACGACATGGAATGTCTTGATTTAGATCCATGTGTAAGGAGCCTGTGGGCACTGCTGAGTTTACTCTGCAAACTTCTAGACTTTTTTTTAAAGGAATGTATTTTTGCTTATGAGATCCTTTCTGGGTGCATTACCAGCGGTGAATTTCCCTCTATTAACTTTGCTTCCTGCGGTTGCTGCTTCTCCGTCCTTAGCACCTCAAGGGACATGTTGGGCAAAGTTTTTCATATGCCTTCATAATTTTAAGTTCGTGTATATAGTATGTTTATAAGTTTCACTTTGATGGGAAGGCTGAAAGCTACTCAAAGTTGGACTTTAAAGTTTAATTCAAGCTGACAGAATTTGATAGAGCATCTCAGTGGAAGTTTGTACATATTTTTTTATGGAGCATTACTTGTTATTTTTAAGTAAAATGTTTTGAAACCAAACTTATTTGGGTATTCGTTTATCGAAGCACATGGGCAATCTTTCATAGTTAGCTGATGCATTTTATACATTACTTGTTGCTATTCATTAATGCTATAGAATTATTTTCTAATTTATATAGCTAAGCTTTAAAGTAATTCTAAAAGTAATCTCTTCTTTTAAAATGGGTCAGGGAGTGGAGGGATGCTCAGTTGTTAAGAGCACTTGCTGATCTTGCTGCAGAGGGCTGGGGTTCAATTCCCAGTACACACATGGTGGTTCACAAACATCCATAGCTCCAGTTCCAGGGGATCTAGCACCTGCTTCTGACCCCTATTGGCACCAGGCACAAATATGGTCTACAGGCATACATACAGGCAAAACATTCACACATGGAAAATCAAAAAAACCTGTATAGGATGGGACATTTCTATAGTAAGTGGCCAATGAGGAATAGCCTGTTCCAAGTCGTTCAGAAAGAAAAGTGGGTATCACTGGACAGCAGGGATCAAGGACGCTTTCCCTGTGCAGTGAAGGAGGAAACCTTGAGACGAGTGTTGTACATACAGAGAGAAGGCTTAACAAGTGGGTGCCAGCACTTTCTGTCTTACAGGAATTATTGAGAGCACTAAGACAGTAGAAATATAGCCCTGCTTAGAAAGATTGCTGCATGGGTGTGGTGCAGGACAGTCATGGGGGCCTGAGTCTAGATCCTCCACACACATAGAAAAAGCTGGGTGTGACTGCACCTGCCTGTAGCCCCAAAACAGGACTCAGCTACCAGCCAGCCTAGCCGAAAACAGTGAGCATCGGGTCCGGGGAAGGCGATCTAAAAGGTAAGCTGGAGAACAGTTGAGGAAGATACCAGAAGTCCAACCCTGGATTCTGCCGGTGCTCTTACCACCCTCAGTACCTCACAAGAAGCAATATAGGTAGAAAGTGTTTGTTCTGGCTTACAGGTTGAAGGGCTACAGCCCATCACAGCGTGGAAAACTCAGTGGGAAGAGCAAAAAACCCAGCAGTCGCATTGTACAGCAGTTGGGAGGCAGAGTTAGTAGAAAGGGGGAGGGGCAATTTAAAAACCTCCAGTGATCCACTTCCCCCAGGAACCTTTCATCTCCTAAAATCATACAACCTTTCAAAAAAAAAAAAGTGACACCGACTGGGTACTGTATGAAATAAAGACATGACCACTCCAAGATATAGTTCAAGGGAAGGTTTTATTGCAGATATAAGGGAGAAAACAGCCAAAGGCATCTGGAAGCAGAGGAAAAAGGACCAAGAAGGGGCCAAGAGACATCAGGGAGACCATAGCCAAAATAAGGAGAAAGTAGTAGCTGGGGGAGGGAAGCTCCTGAGCCTTGGGAAGTTTAAGGTAGGAGGATAGATAGGCCAGAAGGGCTATGAACAGCATGGACTCTGCAACAGGTACTTGTGATACTGAGGGAGCCTGGAAGCCAGCCTATGCTTTGGTATGCTGATAAGGACCACAGATAGCCATTTGTCCCTTCTACCAGTGATAGGGAAAGTGGTTCCTTCCTTTGGTGGAGGGGAACCAGCTTCCTGAGTTCCTGAGGAATGCTTGCTTTTGTCTAACCACCAGAAGTTGGGGAATGACATTTTGGACTTGCCAGGCACCAAATGTTCAAATTCATGGCTGACAAGGAAGATTTTCACAGTTAGAATAACTTGAAATGTATCCTGTGTAGTGCAGGGAAGTGAAGGGGATAACAAAGACAGCCAGCTGGGAGGGAGTGGGACTGGTCTTTGGGATGAGCAGTCGGAAAGCCACTGTTAAGGCAACATTTAAGCAGGCACGAAGGAGGTGAAGCAATGAGCGTGTACCTCTCGGGAATGCATTCAAGAGAGAATGTGCCTGGCATGGTAAAGGAATGTCAGAAAGGCTGTGAAGTCTGGAGAGCAGTAGAGAAAGTGGAGAGTGTGCAGGGCATGAATTTAAGAGTTGACAGAGTCGGCCCCTGGAAGGTCCGAGTAACAACTGAACAATTTTTGATTTTCGTTCTGATTGAGATGGGAAGGTTGGCATGTTTGAGGGAAATGTTCTCATTTCATGTTTAAAAGGGACACTCCACTTGGTGCACAGGACAGTAGTAGTAACAGGAAGGCTGGGCAGGAGGTCACGATCACAACTCTGCCAAAACATCATGATAGCAGGGACCCGACGGATTAAGATGGGGAAGGAATGTCCGGCGCCATTCAGATTCCAACGAAAGCTCTTTCCAGGGTCCCCAAACACTTGAAGGTCTTAGGAAAGGACTTAATGGTTTCCAAGGTCACTGAATGACCTTGATCAAGAACAATCAAAATAGGCTCCCTAAACAGGACAGGAACAAGGACGCAAGAATAAACACGCTAATGTGGATAGTAGAAGGCACGAAAGGCCTCAACCCTAGACGAAGACTAAGGTAGACCAGGAGGCCGAGAAACAGTCTTCCCCAGAGAAGAACATGCCAGTGGATTATTCAGTACCACGTGGTCAGATCTGAGAACATACACATACATGAAGCAGACCACACAGACATGCCATTCTTTGAAAAAAAAAAGCAGTCAAAACAAAGTCAATAGCCTCTCTTGTCCAGAAAATAAAAACATAAACAGAACAGATAATGTTAATTTCATTAAGTCTTATTAAGTTTTGTGAATGGAGATTTTCAAATGTCACACAAATCGAGTGGCCTTTATCGGAAATGCGTAGGACTGGAATTCCTTCAGCTTTTGGAAATGTCCTATATTTTAGAATGTTTGCATATACATAAATACCTTAGGAGTAAAGTCAGAGTCTAAGCACACATTTCGTTTCTGTTTTATTTCTATCTCAGTTTGTACAGAGAGCCTGAAGGGCTCGGACTGGTGTTTGTAGAGCAGCTGCCTTTGACCATCCTCCACCGCGTGAGCTTGCATCATCTCAGCACCCCTAAAGTTCCACAGTGGAACACTTTAACATTCTTTCGTATATTCAGAGCAGGGATGTTCAGCCTGTAATGTATTTTTGCTGAAGGTCCAATGGACCAAAATTAAACTTAGGTTGCACAGTGTGCTTATTGATTGTATTTGAATAGCAAGGTTCCTTCTTTTCTGAATTCTCCTCTGAAAACAGTTTGAACTGCAAACCAATCCTTCCAGAATTCCGAGCTGCTTGAAGGTCATAGGCATTCCTTGGAGGAGGTTATGAGGGTCTGGTAGGTGAGAAAAGACGACAGGTGTACCAGTTTGCCACCAGAGGCATCCACAGGTCTGGTGTTGGAATTGTGAGGACAGAATGTGGATGGACACCACCAAAATCACCCTGAGCATCTGGTTTTAAACCCCACTCTGAAGGAGAATAAGGGACATGTACAGGGCCATCTGCTTCCAGGACCTAGCTACAAAAGATTATCTCGGCCCTATCATTGCTGGATCTGCTGTTGAGTTCATTTTTGCTGACTCACGCCTAGAACAGTGCCTGTATTTAACAGGGTAAAAGGGATTATTTTCTTGTTTGTGTGAGTGTTGCGTTCTTCTTTGACATCTTTCTGTCCCTTTAAGGGATGAATACTCCAAATGAAGAATGACAGTGGCAATTTTATAATCACCCTCGCACTTTGAATTCAGCCAGATCTGATTTTGCTCCTCATTCTGGGACTGTCGGCTACAGAACTTTGACCAAATACTCTCAGTTTCTCCATGCCTCAGTTTCTTCATCTGGAATGTCAAGATAACGATACCAACCTCCTAGACTAAGAGATAGTTTTAAATAAGTTAATGCACACAAAACCCTTAACAGTGTCCCATGATTAACGTGTTATTCTTGCCTTTCCACGGCCCTTGCAATTTTGAAACAAATCATGCCATTTTAACCTGCCATACTTCAATATGTACCTCCAAAGAACAACGGCAACAAAAAGAGTAGCGCCCTATATCACATCTAAAAATAAGTTTTTTCCTTAGAAGAATTGTTGATCTTCTGTACGCCACAGAAGGAGGAAGAAGAGACTCAAGTCTGGCCAAGTCAGGGGCTTGGGCAAGTTCTCCCGACACAACACAATGGGGACACCTGTTGTCTTAGCCACATAGACTCCCCCTCCTGAGCAGTGGAAGGTAGGAAGGAAAGGACAGAAAATGTGTCTAAAGCTAGCATTTCATAACTGAAGGAAGGAGAGCAGAGGCCCCCATTAACTTATTAATTTTTTTCCACACAAGATGACTTCAAATTTCATTTGCGACAATCCTGTACATGTTCGTTGGCTGCCAAGTTAATGGGGAAAATACAATTTGTCTTTTTGTCTACTTAATGAATGGTTAGAGATGTTGGCTTTACACAGCTTGTCATTTACACAGGTTGTTACTGAGACAGCTCATGGGTTTGGTTTCTGAAATGTGACATGACGAAAGCTCAGGTTATTGAGAGAATTTAGTCCTCAGATACATTTTTTTCTTTCTGTGCTTTGGATGCTAAGGATTGAAGCCAGGGTGGAGAACATGCTTGGGAAACACTCTGCCACTGAACTATAGTCCCAGCCAGAATTCAGTTCCTAAGGATTTTTACATAACTTTCCCCTTCCTCCCAACTTCTTAATTGTTCTACAAAATCAGTAGCTCCATGCAAACCCTAATCTCACTCGCTGCTGCTCAACATAAAACTCCAAACTCAGGCATTTCCCCTTCTCCTTAAACTGGAACCAGGAGCCATTTAATTGCTTCGAAATAAGATTCATTGATGGTGAAGGCATTGACTATCGCATGTGTTCAGATCCAGACGATCACCTACCATTTAACAATAAGGGCGGGAGCAAAGTTTAAAATCCAGCGGGCAATGTCAGCAAATGAGGAAGGATGACGCTAGGGAACTTGGAACGTCAAAATCATGGCAAGGGGACATAGCACACGCTGCAGGACTCTTCTTCAAAGAGGCAACCTTCTAACCAATGGCAGCTTCACTCACAGAAGGGGGAGGCCTGGATCACAGGGAGGCAACAGACCTGGCGTTGTCGTCACACATCTCCATACAGTGTTCTTATAAAACACGCATGACATCTATCCTCAATCACCCGCTGCCTGTCCGCAGCACCCTCTTTCCTGTAATTCTGCTCTGTTCCCACCTCCAACTCCCTTCAGCTCTAGCCCTAGCTAGTCCCCGGCTGAAGAATAGGGGAAAGCATCTCCCCGTGCCTCCTGAAACCTTTCCTTTCTCATTTAAGACAGAAAGAGAGAGAGTAGACATGGATAGACAGTCACAGCCCAACCTTGGCTCAGTGCTGTCTATGTCCCTGACCCCTCTAGATTTCAGCAACAGAACTTAAGGGGGCATCTCTGTCTTATCTGCTGCTTAGAACAATGCTTGCTCTGTGGTAGGGCAGCACCACATACTTTGCCAAGTATGAATGAACGAGTGGAGGAATGCATGAATGAATGGATGCATGAATGAATGAATGAATGAATGAATGAATGGCGAATGACTACTACTCAGCAGCCATCACCAAAGGAGATCTTCTAAAAATCCGAATGAGTCTACACGTATACTGTTAGGTTTCAAACCCAGGAAAAATGGCTGAGGTGCCTATTTAACATATCAAATAGACATGGCTGCCAGGTTCTTCCTGAAATCCCTCAATCCCTACCTGTTACAGGGTCTTCCTGGCTGGCACACACCACCACTACCTGAACTCTCCATCCTCAAGGGCTGGGCTGCCCTTGCCATATAACCCAACCATTTTGGTACCCTCTCTCTTTGTGCCTCCTGGCTGCTGCACCTGGTTCCTATCTCTCCCCTCTTTTCTCCCTCCCCTCTCCTCACATGGCTCAGGGTCATGTCCACTCTGGACTCTCCCTGATGTCCCTGCCTCTGGCTGTGTTCTCCCACACGTCTATAATTAAGTGTCTCCTCCAGCAAACCCGGGATTAGTCACATTCTATAATTAAGTGTCTCCTCCAGCAAACCCGGGATTAGTCACATTCCTTTCCTTTTTGTTTCTTTTCTTTTCTCTTCTTTTCTTTCTTTCTTTTACTTTCTTTTTTCTCTCTTTCTCTCTCTCTCTCTCTCTCTTTCTGTCTGTCTGTCTTCCTTCCTTCCTTTTTTCATTCATTCAGTGCTAAAATCTGAGACCAGTCATGTTCCCTTTCCCTTTCTTATTTCTTTTTCCATTCATTTGCGCATGGAAATCTGGGATGACAAAAATGAGCTCCCTTCTGAGAAACTCAGCAGATCTGAGCCAAGCTGCTGGTCTGACTTTTCTAAGGTATGTGTGGGTCATGTGTCTCTGTTGGCTTCTGCCATCCACAAAACCTGATTCCAAATTCTAGAGTCTGATTCTTCAGCTGCCACCTCCCTCTCTCTACTTTCTAACTGCTACTCTCTGGCCTCTGGTCGGCTTCACCCACACGGACATCTCCCTTTTCTCCTACCCTCCCTCCTCCTTCTCTCCTGGATAAGTGTCACCACCAGCTGCCTGCTCTGTTTACTGTGGCTACAAAAGTCACTCAGGTGTTCCAGGAAGGTCCTATCATCCCCACTGGGCTCCAGTTACAAGGACAAGGGGATGTCTTTCCTCTGTGACTTGGAACATTTTTCTCTCTGACAAGTTTCTCTTTCTTCTTGGGGATGTCTTAGATGGAAATTCTTGTCACCATGACACTTTATCCACCTCAGTTGGCTCTGGGCTCTGGCTTGCTACACCTGTCTGGGTCTCTACTACTGGATCCCTTTCCCCTGCTCTCTCTTAGCTCTCTCTAGCCTTCCTCAAGGAACTACGGCCTGCCTGCAGTCCCACTAAGCCTCCTGTCAGCTCCTGTGTTCCCAGAGCTTCAGTTCTCAGCCCCCTCCTGGAACTTACAGGAACATCCCCTCCCTGGCACACAATGTTCCACTTTGCGACTCTCTTTGTCTTCGTCCACAGTACAGAACAATGGCCTAAAATTGGCACAGTTGATTTTCAAATTCTCACAGATTGTAACGACTTCTGCTACCACAAAAGTAAATGACCCCAAAGTCTGTTATCTCTAAGGTTCCACATCTTCTCATTCTTAAAAATATTATCTCTATGATTTTTCTGTGCTCTGCTAAAGAAAAAAAAACCTCTTAAGACTATGCTATAAACTCCGTCTCAAGATTTATAAGTTCATTGGGTATGGTTTAAAATATATGAAATCTGCCACAAAAATTTGCCTTAAAACTTATAACAAAAGGCTTATAATTAAAAACTATACATAAGAATTTTAATTTGCCACAACATATGACATATATGATTCAACTCTGGTTTAGAATCTACTATATATGTAACTTAAATTTGACTCTTATATAGGAAAAAAGGTGTTTTTAAATAGCAACCATGTGGCTCTCTTCAATATTGGTTGATGACATCATCAAGCTGTAAGCAGCCGCATATCTGGCAGCCATATTTACTAAGGTTAAAGGATACATGCAATATGACTCCACCATTTTAAGATGACCGCACGGTTTAAAACAACAGTGATAGAACTTCTTAGTCCTACTGACCCTTAGTTTATCATCGTGTCCCCTTTTAGACTAAGGAAGGAGCAACAGATCTCTAAAATATTTTGGATTGGTCTGGATGGTGACAAAATTTTAAGGTTATAAAGATCAGATTAGCAAGAGCTGATTTATGATGTATTTCTAACTACTTATGTCTTTGCTAACTATTCAATGCCATGCTTCTAAAAAATTTAGATAAGTAACCACATATGTTTAATGAATAAAGTATATTTGATAAATAAGGTTTATAAATTCCTAAGGTCTACCTAGGTTCACAGTAATATTTGTCTAGTTCCTTTGTCTCTGGTGGCTTTGTTAATCTACTAACTTGTAAACTTCATTTGGTGACAACCTTTATTTGGTCTCTGTGTTTTCCAAGTTAAGCCTAAAGCAAGTAAAAAAAGATATGCTTAATAGATAGATGGTCGTCAAACTCTTAAGAGATCTGTTGAACATGCATTTTTAATGTTTAAACTTTCCACAAAAGACAATACTTCCCCCTCTTAGTGGGAACCCTTAAGGACTCCAAGGAAGACATATGGGACACGATGACTCCACCTGGATTTTGGTAAGGCTAACCCTGCCTAAAACCACCCCATGCCCTGCCTGCCACCAGCGCTCTGCACACACAGACTTTTTTTTTTTTTATTACTTGTCCTATTTTGTCTGGTAAAAGTAAGGTCAGCGTTCCCAAGTTCCTTTACAGGAAAAATGTCTGAGACCTGAGTCTGGACAGCCAAAGGCCTCTGCTATCCTGTATGGCATCCAAAGTGCTGCTTTTGAACCTCCAGCTAACCCCTGCATGATCCAAAAAGTCCTCTCTCTTTCTCTGTCTCTCTCTCTTTCTCCCTCTCCAAACACTTCCTATTCAGAGAATCTCTGAACAGAAGAAAGGCCCCAAAAGCCCAATTCCTGGTGGCTAGTGCAGCTCCCTCCCCTGAAGTTGCCAGCTGACCAAGTCCCTACCTGAGTGCTCCATTTTCAACCACACTTAGGCACAAACCCAGCCTGTGGCAGGCATGTCATCACCCCTCGCCTCCAACGCATGGGGTGCAACTTCTCTGGCCTTGATCTCTGGGATTGGAGAACCTGCCTGGGAGTCGCTCTGCTGAGATATCATCATCATCATCGTTTCTACCCCAGCAATGCTTCTTAAGCATGCATGGGCAGCCCGTTTATGGCGGTTCTCCAGTTGTTCCTCTCCTGGGCAGTCCTAGACACTTGTGTTATTGTCATACCCAGGGTTCCGCAGTCTTCCTTTATGTGGTAGGTGCCTCCTTGATAACGGACTGGAAGTGACCGGTTATGTCCTCTAGAGACCTGGGGAATTTAGTATGTGGGTGGAAAGAGGTCCAGCTGGTCGGCTAAAGGCTACCACACTAAGAGGAAGAGACCTGGTCAGCTGTCCTCATCCACTCAGACCATGACCCAATATGGACTGGACTGCTCAAATACGCCTGTTATTCTACCTTTTCAGTTCACCTTGATCTTACCACATCAGTGGAGAAACTTATTTGTGGGGGGAGGCAGAAAACATATTACAAAGATCAATGACTTCTGCCCCCAAAGAACTATGGGAGTCTAGGGTAACCTGTCTAGGTAATGGATCTCGGTTGTTTTAATTGATACATAGACCATTGAGCCTATACTTCCAGCTATACTTTATCCTTCTCGGATCTCTGATGATATTGACTAACTGTTGCAGCTTTGTCAGTTTAACATCTGCAAGTACCCAACTCCATCCCCCGCACCCAACCCCACCCCCAGGCTTCAGCTGCCTCCTCAGGTCTCCTGATATAGAAAAACCAGGCCTTACCTGGAGCTTCTAGGCCCCCAGCTGAGAAAGACAAACAGTTTATCTTGCTACCAGACTCTGAAAAGAGATTAAACTCACAAAACAGGTTTCCAAGTAACTTTTTACTATTCCTTTATTTAAAGGAACTTGCCTTACAGTGATGGCTGGCTCTCAGTTACCAACTACCCATGACTCATGGTAAATAACTGGATTTAAGAAAGTGTAAAGTCTATGCACGTTATACAGGTGTAAGAAAGAGATTTAAAGTATATAAAAATGAAAACATTCTTTCCATCGCTATGCTATTGTTAAGACTTCAAAAGTTCAGAGTTTTGACATTAGTCAATAGAAGTCTGGTAAACACTGACCACTATTATAGTCACAAGCTCAAGATTTTAAATTTCCTTTGGTCATCTTCTAAGTACAGAATAAGTTTCTCGTGTTAAAAACGTCTGTTCAACCTGTATACACAGTCTGGAGAGGGGACAGAGTATTCATGTTTTTAACCCCAAATCATTTTTGTGTCTTCAAGCTTGTACTACGGTTCAAAAGTCTACTGCCCTTTCTACAATGTGGATTTCAATGCAGATTACAAACAGTGGTAAGGCTAACATATCTAAAACTTTTGTCTCTATTTGTAAACTTAACAAAGCAGTTCTTGTGAGCTACAGGGAATCTACTTGGATCCATCTCTCACAGTCAAATTGATTTCAGATAACTCCTGTCAATCGGCAGCCTAAATTTTCCTGCCTACTGCCTATTCCTGTGGGTGGGCTCAGGAAATCCCCATTTCCCTGATCTTGGTTGGACTCCCCTCCGCAAACTACCAAGACTATGGTTCTATGGATCTAAAAGTTTCGAATGTACACTCTGGAAAAAAAAAATTCTCCTAAACTCCTTAACTTTTCCTCTTTCCCTAGTCTATCTGACCCAGCAGATTTCAAACCAGCTACAGAACTCTCCAACGACTTCCTCTCCCCAGATAGTCCACCCCATAAAATGCTCCAAAATCCTGCCTGCCTGTCCCTAGCCCCAGGAAGTCCCACAAAGCATGGACACAGAGTGAAAGAGCCTTCTCTTGGACAGCATTCTGGCTTTTCTGTCCCACCTCTACCCACCCCAACATCAATGCCCAAATGTCAACAGGAAATACTCATAGAGAAGATCACTTCACCCTTTATTTACTTATAATCAACAAAAGTCATTAGGTTTTAAACCCAGGACAAAAGGCTGGGGTGCCTATTTATCATATCAATGTGAACCTGGCTGCCAGATTCTCCCTGTAATCCCTCAGTCCAAGCCTGTTGTAGGGCCCTCCTGGCTGGGACACCCCACTCCCTACCTGAACTCTCCATCCCCAAGGGCTGGGCTGCCCTTGCCATATAATCCAACCATTTTGGTACACTCTCTCTTTGTGACTTTGGGCCTTCTGGCTGCTGCACCTGGTTTCCGTCTCTCCACTCTTTTTTCTCTCCCCACTCCTCACATGGCTCAGGGTCATGTCCACTCTGGACTCCCTCTGATGTCCCTGCCTCTGGCTATGCTCTCCCACACGTCTATAATTAAGTTTCTCCTCCACCATTGCTAGGAGCAGTCATGGTCTTCTTCTTTCTTTCTTTTTCATCCATATATAATGAAAAAGAAACCAGAGTGCATTTTCTCTTTTGACCTCAAGAGCCTCTTCAAAGTATAAAAAAGCAAAACAGACAAACAAACAAACAAAAGCCCTAAGACTTTGCTGTGCTTATTTGCATAGTTTTTTTTTTGGGGGGGGGGTTGGAGACAGGGTTTCTCTGTGGCTTTGGAGTCTGTCCTGGAACTAGCTCTGTAGACCAGGCTGGTCTCAAACTTACAGAGATCCTCCTGCCCCTGCCTCCCGAGTGCTGGGATTAAAGGCATGAGCCACCACCGCCCAGCAATATATGCATAGTTTTTAATGCCTCCAAAAGCACAGGGGGAATTTGTTGGTAAAGCAGTGGAATGAAGCTCTGACAAAGAGCCCATGAGTTGGTTCAATCTGATTTCATGAAGCTGTGAACCGGATTTGATGCAGCTCAAACTGATGGCCCTCCACAGTCACCCTCTTCAGTCATCATTTAGCTTGGCAACTTTGAAGATCTTTCTTGAGATTAATTGCTGGAAATTGTGGGGTGGAATTTGGAAAGGAGAGGCATCTACTGATAGGGGCTCAAGGCCACCTTGGAGAAGGAAAAGTTAACAGTATAGCAGGGAGCATTCTGGGGAGTTAGGAGTGTCAAGGGGCCCTAGGCATAAATACCAGGGAGATTGAGAAGCTATCCAAAAAGCGCTGCCTACAATTCTTTGAACAGCTGCCAGGGGCTGGGGCAGCTACAATTGCCAAGCATATTATTCTGATGTCCTCCTGGTCCCCAAAACACATCCTGCTTCTTAGAGCCAAATTCCCTCAAGATTCATTCAACTCACCTTGCATAATTCCTGTCCCACCCTGCCCTCAGGAATTGCTATCAAACTGCCAGATAAACATTCAGGTGTGTGTGTATATATATATATATATATATATATATATATATATATATATATATATATATATATATATATATATATATATGTACAGTTCAGAGATTCAGTGTCTCTCTCTCTCTCTCTCTCTTTCTCTCTCTCAGTGTCATCAAGCGATGATTATGGCCACAAGACGCAAAACCCTAAGTCACATAGTCAGATCATATACATATATTCGTGTGTGTGTGTGTATACATATGTAAATATGTGTTAAGAGATTCCTATTTTTTAGTGGTAGAATAATGTAAAAAAATAAATTTCTTTTAAGGAAACATTTGCCATTGGTTGAACCCACGGAAGTGACGGTCCACGTGTGGATTTTTACAGTTCCTCTTCTCCGCCGTCTCCTCACTGAAAGGAACACTGGTCTCCAGACAGGCACACTTGCAACCATGATGCTGAAGCTTTACTTCCTAGGCTTCCTCAGCAAGTCCTTCCTGACCATTGGAATAGGTAAGTACTCTACTACTTCCTTTTAACTGGCCAGTTTTGTCTGATCAAGGCAAGTTTAGGAATGGCTTGAATGGTTTTCTGGACTCTGCAAGGTCACTAAATGGTTCCAGGAGACATAGGGTCAGTTGCTCTCTGCATCCTGAATGAATAGCAGGTACCTGAGTTCACGACAGAGGGACCACTTTCATGGTAGAAAACAGTTCATGGTCTCAACCTCTCTCTGTGTGTGTCTCTGTCTCTCTCTTTATCTCTTGACTCTCTCTCTCTCTCTTAATATTATCAAGTGATTATGAGCACAAGACACAAGACCCTAAGCCACGTAGTCAGCCTAGATTTCACCTGCCATTTGTTACCTAGAAAAACAGGCATTTTACCTAACACCCTATCCGAGACCTTTCTCATCTGTGGAATGAAGATTGTAGGTTACTGTGGAGACTTAGAGTTAGTGTAAAGGCAGCCTCCCCACAGAACAGAGACCACAAACAAATGGTGCTTACAGAGAATTCTTCAAGAATGTTTTATCAAGACAAACCTCTCAGAAAGGCCCCTGGAGTCCTGAGTCGGTAGATGGGGACTCTCACTTAAGTGGCTTAGGTAAGTGTCCACAATTGTGAAGTTGTTCTATGATTCTACATTAAAGTGACAGAAATAAGGGAACTAGAGTAGGTGATTCCTCTTGTCCTTGGTAGCAAGGACTCACTTAGCAGTAATTCAAGGGTTGGTAAATGACCCTGCTTCCCTACTGGACCGCACCTGTAACCTGGGGCATGGCATGACGTGTAACTTTGTTGAGCCTGTATCCACATCTGGAAATGCAGCAGTAGTAGTATCTCTCTTATGCAGGTGTCCATGGATTCCTTGAAAAGAATGAGCACAGCTTCTGATGAATATTTCTATATGTTCACTAATAAGAGTCAAGGAGGAAGGAATTGAAGGAGACAAAGGCTTATAAATATTGCATTACTCTGCCTCCACCATCAAGCAGCTCCTCTTGCCCAGAACTTTACTTTCAGTTTTCAGTAGGAAGAAGCAGGCTATAGAGTCAGCCTGGGCACAAAATCAGCTTTAATACCTGATCCTGGGCAGATCCCTTCACTTCTCCAAGGCTGTGTTTCTAGACCAGACAAGGAAGACTCCGGCAGTATCTTTATCAAGGAGGAGTTGGGCAAGTCCAATAAGCAGGTGATGGGAAAGCCTCTCAGTGCTTTGTGCACTGTGAGCTGTCATTGAGAACAGCGGTGATAGTGAAGCTGATAGAAAACTCCAAGGCAAGCCCAAAGACATAAGAGACAGTGCAAGGAGCAGGTTAGCAAGTTAACTCTGGGTGGGTCTTCAAGAAATTGTGCCTGTCATCTGCTGCTAATTTTTATGTACTAACTAGGATTAAGCAGGTAGTGATTTGGGCACATAAAATGAGACATGGGTATAGACATTTTCAAGTTCATACCAACATTCATGCATTGCAGGAGGCCTTCAAAACACATACAAAAAAAATGACAATGTCAACACCATTCAATGGGGAAGAAGTTTCCTTTGTCGGAAACTTTGAACCCTGAAATACATTTTGTTATAGATCCCTAGCCTCTGTAAGATTAAGTGCAGGTAAAGCTAGGTCACCCATGTCATATGCTTTGAAGAAGGAAATGCAAATAATCCTGCCAAGCAAAGTCTTGCCCTCTCCTGCCTATGACTTCACACCCTCACCAGAGTCCACAGTCTTGAGTAATTCCCCACCAGTGTGGCCAGTGAATCTGAACAACTCTACTTTAGGTACTTATAGCAAGTAGATAGGCAATGGGTTTTTGTTTGTTTGTTTATAGTCATTACTTCCAATTCCTAATTGGGCATAAACTAGAGATTATGTTCTCTATTCTTTTCATGAGTTTTAGTTTCTTTACCCGTTGGGGAGTGCTAGGGGGTGGTGATGGTGATATCATTAACATTTTTTCTAGTATGAAAGACATCATTCTGCAATTTTACCTTAGACTAAGGGTGTAGCTCAGTGGCAGAGAACTTGCCCTGAGTTCATTCACTAGAACTGGAGAAGGGAGGGGCTTTTCACCATCATACTGAAGAGTCGAAAATGTTGATTTTTGACTCTGCCACCACTGCCTTCCCTTCAAGTGACTCCCCAGGGCCTCCTGATGCAGAGATTTCATGAAAACCTTCTGCCGCTCAGAGCAGCAGTCGTCACAGCCATGCCCAACGCTATCCTTCTTGCCACTTTAGAAACTCAGCCAGCCCATGGATCTCTGAAGCCTCGGAACGTCCAGTTTCAGTCCAGAAATTTCCACAACATTTTGCGATGGCAGCCAGGGAGCTCCCTCATCGGCAACGGCAGCGTCTACTTTGTGCAATACAAAATGTAAGTAGATTCAGTTGGCAGGGCCTACCAGGGAGTATGTTTTAGAATGCAATGGAGTGTGAGGAGATGAACACCTTTAGATTTTGCTTTGTTTGGCTTTTGAGGAGTTCCAGGCAAGAGGGCTTAGCAGACGTGGAGGTAGGGACAGAAGGTTGTCCTGTGACACAAAGGTATGATAATGTATGCAGTCTTTAAGACAGATAAGTCAGCTCCAGGGAGCTTAGGATAGGAGTCCTTAGGCTTCAGAAATTTCCAGCACATGATGCCTCTTCAAGTTGTCATGGATGTTGGCAGCCCCTCACTCAGCCCAGAGCAAACACTCAATTAAGACAAAGCTACTGGTAGTTGAACTTCAGGCAGACATGGAAGTATGTAAAATATATTATTAAATTGGTAAATTTGCCTTTGCGTAGGTTTATTATCTACCAGATTCTCTGTAAGTATTAATGACTTCTGTGAGCGTGCACACACACTAGGACACGCAGCAGCATGCTCCTCTTGTCGGATCTTAGCACTTGCTTTGCCGGTTCCATGCCAAAACTCAGATGCAATCAACTCCTTTCCTTTGTCAAGGCTGAGAAATCAGTCGCTCCTGATTGCAGAGTGGCGAGTATTCAACCTACACATTCCATAGGGGTTTTGAGATTCTCCTCCTCCTAAATAGCTAGGAAACTTGGCTAAGTAAAAGGCAGGAGCAATTGCAGCTTAGCTTCCATGGTCTGTAGTAAAAACTCCAGGAAATCAGGTGTAGATACAAGCCAGAATAATGCCTCTTAATCCATAAATCCATCCATGTCCCTTTAGTTGGAGTGGGCTGGGAGGGGGCTTCTTGTTCAGATTTTCCTCTGAATTAATTTTAAAAAACAATATCCCAGGGGTTTTCTTTAATTTCCCTCTGTAAATGTAGCAATCTTTTCAGTAAAAGCTTCTCTGTTTCCAAACTAGGTTTGGACCCAGCTGGAGAAGCTTGTGGCATGTGGGAAATAGGTGTTCTATTCGCATGTCCCCTGCAGGCAGTACAAACAGGTCCAAAATGAGCCTGTCTGTGGCCAAAGAAATAAGAGGATTTGAAACTGTTCTACCACGAAGCTAAGATTCAAACTGAGGCTCCACGAAACTTTAATCTGTAATTCTTTACATTTACATAAAATTTAGACCTCAGAGTATCTGGGATGATTCCTGTCCCTATAGTATTTTCAACAGCACAAGACACATATGTATAATTTTGAGAACTTTCATTTGTTTGAGAAACTCATATGTTAATTAATATCTGTATTATTTTGAATAGAACACACACAAAATCTTATAGTAAAGGAAACAGGAAAACTCAGTCACAACAGATGTGCTCCTCTGACAAAGACAATGTGTTATCACTAAAGCTCATCCAATTGTGCTGCATTTGTGTTGCTACTTCTGTTTTAATCCTGCCACCATGAAACTACTGTAATTACATAGAGTGTAGAGTATAAGGAGTGGCAATATTGCTCACTATATGGAAGGACAAAGTCAGTCCTTCAACCAGGGCCCTTCCTCCTCAGCCTCCTGCTTGCCATACTCCATGGTCTTCCTCTCTCACTTGTGAGCCGTAGGAAGGTTTGGTTGCCACACCGCCCTGTGGGCTCAGGTTGGCCTCTTGCTTCACCCTGTTTTTGCAGCGTTCTTTCTCCCAGTCCTTAGTACTAGAGCTCCCTAAGGAACCCTCAGTGCAACTTCCAGTCAATAAAGAGCTGGACCATGTGTGTTCATTTGGTAAGCATCACCTGAGAAGGCATGTGGTAGTAGTTGGGGCTTCAGAAGTGAGAAGGATGTGGATGGGATACTTAAAACAGAAGCTGGTCCACACACCAGAAGAAGCACACCGCTGCACATCAAAGGAAATAAGCCCTTGTGTTAGTGACACAGAAGGCTTCAAAGTTCAATTTAGCGTTCAGCAAGCCAATGCCTTGGTTGACATGAAAGGACTTTCATAGATTCTTGAAGATAGCATAAGGTTTCAATCTGTAGAAAGAGTAACACACTAGAAACACCGGCGTCCTCAGGCAGGAGAGAAGAAACTCACATTTGTGATTTCCCTTCTGTAGGTATGGACAGAGACAATGGAAAAATAAAACGGACTGCTGGGGGACCACAGCGCTCTTCTGTGACCTGACCAATGAAACCCTAGACCTGTATGAGCCGTATTATGGGAGGGTGATGACAGCCCGGGCTGGGAGCTACTCTGCCTGGAGCCAGACGCCCCGCTTCACCCCGTGGTGGGAAAGTGAGTTTGCTTGCCATTTCCTTTCTGCCTTTGAACAACGTCTGGGTGCTCGTCCAGGTCCTGTGCTCTGCCGAGACCCATGCTGTCATCTTGATGGAATCCTCAGGACTTCATTGGGCACTTGTTTTTATTATTCCTATTTGATAACCCTGGAAATCTAGGTCAGAGTTTCAAAGCTCCAGCACCCTGCTTACACAGAAACCTTTCTATCTATTAACCCCAGTACACTCAGAAACAGCAATTATTCCTCTCTTTATCCCAATGCTTTCTCACTTCTCAGATCCTGGACCTCTTATTTACAGTCCATGTAAAAACACAGGGTTTCTCTGTGAAACAGTCCTGGCTGTCCTGGAACTTGCTCTGTGGACCAGGCTGGTCACGAACTCACAGAGATCCACCTGCCTCTGCCCTAGAGTGCTGGGATGAAAGGCGTGTGCCACCACCACCTGGCACATTTGTAATTTTTAAAAAAGATTTATTTTATGTATGAATGTTCTATCTGCTTATACAATTTTATGCCAGAAGAGGGCATCAGATCCCACTATAGATGGTTGTGAGCCACATGTGGTTGCTGGGAATAGAACTCTGGTCCTCTGGAAGAGCAGCCAGTGCTCTTAACTGCTGAGTCACCTCTCCAGGCCCGTAAAAACGTTCTTAGTTCTAAGTACAAATACCATAAGTCTGGCAGACATTTTCCAGCCTTGCTATCAGTATTTCTGAGAACATATCCCAAGACCTGAACTTCCTTCTGGTTAACATCTGTAGTGATGGGTTGGCTCCCCTGGTCTGAAGAGTTTGGGACTCATCTGTCTACCTCTTCTAGGTGATGCAATGTCCACTTAGATTTAAACTTAGTGACTTAGGTTCAAAATGCTAGATGCAATGGAACTCAGGAGAAAGTTACTTTTCTTTCTTTTTTCCTTCCTTTCTTTCTTTATTTATAATCTCAAGTCGGTCCATGAACAATTCTCTGAGGTAAAGGAGGAAGCTGCATGATTGAGCTGGTTTGTACCATTCAGGGGACATGTGGGTCATTTGTTATATTTAAAGTTAGAGATGGGATCAAGTTCAAATATTTATCAACATCTGACCCATCAGAGAAGAACAGCCCAAGACACTGGCTCAGAGTAGTGGAGACTTTTGGCTGATTTACTTACGTAGGGATGGTATCTAGTTAACAAGGGTTTAGGTTATTTCTATAGGACCCCTCCTCACAGAGAAAAAGCCTTGTGTGTGTGTGGGGGGGGGTTCTTTTGTAGCTTCCCAAGAAGAAGAGACACCCAGAGTCTAAAACAGTTAAGCTGAGCTACCTGAAACCCTTGAGAGGAGTCCCGCCCCCTCCTCTGACTGTTCATTTTAATCTTGGCCTCCCCCAACTCCTGAGGCTGTGCAAACATCCTGTTGTGAAAAACAGGTTTCTAGGATCTGAGGACAGTATGTTCCTAGACCCTGGTGTGCCAGTTAATGAGTCACCTGTATGCACTGGCACTCCCAAGACCTGCTCTGAGAAGCATCCTGTCACAGCTCACTGAGCTCTGACTCCTGATGCCTGTCTAGAAACACAGCGGTTAATAAGGAAAATCGTTATGTTAAATGTCATCCGGTGCTGTGTAAGACTTCAATTATACGGTATCAGGATTTTTTTTTATTAAAAATATATATGGGCTTTGGATATAGGCTATAGCCATATGAAAAATCGTCTCGCCTTTTCTATAAACTGACAATGCAACTCCTCCAGGATGTTGTTAAGGGGAAAGCTTTTATTGTAGACATGAGGGAAAGAACAGCCAGAGGCATCTAGAAGAGTTCAGAGCAAGTGGGGAGAGAAGAGTAGACTGAACACGGCCAGCAAACTAGACCTGGCCGTGGGAGAAGCAGGAGCAGAGAGAGGCAGGAAGGCGGAGGAGGGAAGAAGGGAAGAAGTAAGGAGGGAGGAGAAAGGAGGGAGGGAAGGAGGAAAAGAGAAGAGCATAGAGAACAAAGAGAAGAGAGCATGGATAAAGAGAGAGAGAGAGAGAGAGAGAGAGAGAGAGAGAGAGAGAGAGAGAGAGAGAGAATGGAGGAAGACAGGGAGGGTGTAACACAAAGTTATGCATGAGAAAATGTATAACAGGCACCTGTGATACTGAGGGAGCCTAAGGCCAGCCTGAGCCTTGGCATGTTGATAGGCGACAGAGATAACATTTGTTCCTTCTGCCTTTTGGCATTTGGGGAAATGGAGTTTCCTTTGAATCTGACAGCTCCTTTGTTCACACAGCAAATATCTACAAGGTACTTACTGCACATTTTTCTGGCCCAGAGGTAATATGGCAAGCAGAGCAAGCAGACAAATCTCTTCCCGGAGTTTTCTGTTTGGTAGGGAAGACACATATTGACACAATAACCACATACCCACAAAATGGTACCCATAATGGATGCTGTAGAAACAAAATGAGCTCTATGAGATTCATAGCCAAGGAGGGACCTGCCCAGGGGTGTCTGGAAAAGCGGCTCTGGGAAAGAAAACTTGAGCAGATCTCAAGATGAATAGGTGTTAAACCAACAGAAGGAGGGGGAGAGCATCCCAGGCAAAGGGAACAGCATTTGCAAAAGCCCTCTTACAAGAGGAAGCAGAACCAGTGTTAGGGACTGAAAAACGGGTTGGCGCAGTGAAGCAAGGCATGCCCTGGGGCAGCGTGGAAAGGGAGCCAGTCGAGAGAGCTTTTCTTTTAAGGAGGTATGGCTTCCTCCAGAAAAAGAAATAGCAAAGCAAGCACTATAGCACCAAGCAGGGTCCCAAGCCTCACAAGATGTAATTTTGATCACATCATCAGACTTCCCAGGAGACCGCATTGTCAGGCTTGTGTTTTGTGAAGATCGGCTTGACTGTGTTGGTGGAAAAACATAAAGAGCACATGCAGGATGCAGGAAGGGGAAGCGGTAGGCTAGGCTACAGGAAACCGCCTGCGGTCTGCATTAGCATCATGAGAAGGACTGTCGAAAATCAAACATTGGATGGACAGAGGGAGAAGAACGCGTCAAAGATGGCCCCTGTGTCTATCTCTGATACAGCTACATAGACCAGAGATTATTTTTTGGTGCAATTTCATGGAAAGGAGCAGTTTTGTGGCATATTGGGTAATCACAAATATGAGTTTAGTTTTTATTACATTGAATTTAAGATGCCTGGACCCACCCACACAAAATGTCTATACAGATCCAGTCCTCAAAGCTAAGGATGCTTCTGTGAAAGACACAAATCTGTGAGTCATTTGCATATCCTGCAATGCACATTGATAAATTTGGATGGGAAAAGTTTATTGAAAGACGGGCACTGTTTTGTGAGACTAGACATTAGGGTATTTCACCAAAAGATGACCCAGCAGGAAGAATTTTAGAAGATTTGTAACAAATACCCAAAGAGACAGGGAGATTAACAATCTAGGATGTTCAGCAGCACCACAGGGAGACAATGTTTCCAGGAGAAGAGTGTCAGGGCTGGGGACCTAGCTTGTGTAGAGCATAGAAGTCCCTGTTTTCTATCTCTGCACAACGAAAACAGGAGTGGAGAGGAGAGTTGCCAGAGAACCTTAGTCATGTCAGCAGGCGTTTTTAAGTCTATCCCCCCTTCCACAAGAGGTTAAGAACACTGGTGTTTAAAATTAGCAATAGAATTAAATAATAAGAATCCAAGATAGTGAATTGAGATATTAAAAAAAAAAACCAGGCCCTGGATGCTCAGGATTATGAGGCTATTTCCGTAATCATTGCTTGGGTCTCAAGGGACAAACACTGTATAAATGTTCCAGGGAGGAAAAAATGCACAATAGCATTTTGTAAACACAGAGTCACACTGGAGAAAGGGTGTCTGGAGATGCCAAACGTGATAATAATGTTAGATTCTTGTCTAGGAAAAGTGAAATACTTACCATAATGTCTCCTGAAACTAAATAGGACTGTCCTCCGCATCTGCACATGAGGGCAAGAGGGCTCTCTGCTCAGGAGAATTTGGAGCATGAAATGCATAAGCAAGATTGAATCCTGAGGCTCTTGGATGGGTGAAGTGTAAACCCAGGGCAATTCCTTTTCCTGCAAGCAGTCAGATAAAAATTCAAGATGGCTGAAAACTCAGTTTATTTTTGGTCCCAAATTAATGAGCCAGGTGGGAGGGTATGTATTAAAAACTTAGCTCTTCCAAACACTTAGATGTTTGAAAAGAAAAAAAATGATAGCACAGTAAACTTACAAAATATAAAAATCTCTGAAACAAAAATTGTGGATTCAAGCTCAGGTCACAGAAGAAACTCACAGACTAGAAACAGGTCTGAAAAAAAAAAACAGTCAAATATGCTATTTTGAAGAAAAAAATAAAAAAAAAATAAGAGACACTAAGATGCATGGCAAACAGAATAAAAAAATTTAGCAGATACAGAATCAAAATTTCAGGAGAAAGAGTATATACAGAGGTCTGTATCTATGTAGGTAGAATATGTGTATATCTATCTACCTATCTATCTATCATGCTAACTTTCAAGAATTATAAAAGATGTGAATCTATAAAGTGAAATTTTGCAAAGAAGTAAGAAAATCACCACTGCAAAATTTTAGTAAATCTGGAATCAATTAAAATAACAATGTTTTATTTATTTATTTATTAATAATAATCTGGTTATTGTCAACAAAATGCATAACCCAAAAATTCTCTCTCTGCCCAGCCATTCCCATAATTTACAACATAATCCTGTTGAATTAATTTAATAGCTACAAGTCTTTGAATGGTTTTAAAACTTCTCTAAATCTTACCTCTTTAAAGATCTAGATAATATCTTTCTTGTTCTAAGCCCTCCCTCTACATAACTTTTATACTTAAGTTTTCTGACGAAATCATAGTGTTGACAAAATGATTGGCAGACATTAGCTCAATATTGAAATAGACTGAAATTAGTCTTTTACAAATGGAGGGAAAACTATCTTCATAATGATTTTTGACAGACTTCAGAACACATAGTGATTTAGTGAGATGCATAGTGCCAATTTATAACAGTTAGCTGTTTTGAATGCTTTATCAAAATTGCTTATTGTTTCTCCAGCAAAGCTGGACCCTCCAGTCGTGACTACAATCCAAGTTAATGGATCTTTGCTGGTGCTCCTCCGTGCCCCAGAGTTGCCGTATAGAAACCAAAATGGAAACAATACATCTATGGAAAATTACTATGACTTAGTATACCGAGTTTTCATAATTGACAATTCACTAGAAAAGGTGAGTTCAGATGACTAGATGTCTGGGTCTTTTGTTTGCTTAACTAACATTTTGATTATATCCCATGACCTGTCTCTTTGATGTTATGTCTCCAGATCTTTCCCTGTCTTTTTATTCTTTCATCTTCCCTGAGAAGCTGAGTCAGTGCCTGTATCAGCATCAGAACGTCTATGTGCATGCATTCCTGTGTATAGTGTATGTAACCTTTCAGATAGTCAGCTTGCATCCTTAGACTTCCTTGCATATCGAAAAGTTAATATTAATATTTCATTCATCTGTTGCTAATGTTTATTTTTGTTAGCTCTATACTCCCTATTTATTTCAGTAGCCTTTGAATTGCAGTATCGTTTAGCAGTCTCTTTGGGGGTATTGATTGATTGATTTTACATCCCAGTCACAGTTTTCCCTCCCTCCTCTCCTGCCAGTTCCTCCCCTCCCCACTCCCACCCTTGTTTAGCAGTTTTGCTGTGGTAGTTTGTATTAGAAAGTCCACTATCAGCACCTTTATCTAGGTTCTATGATGAACAGAATGTCCCTTTTCTGTATCCTTCTAAGTCAGGGCTTATTTAGTTGGAAGGGAAAAAAACCCCAGTGAAACTGGTTCAACTACAGAAGAAGAGGGCTAGTTCAGTAAGACACAAGAAGCCATCCATGACAGCCAGAAACAGGAAACAGGTGCTGCCAGACTTCCTAAGAATCCGAAAAGTAAATGGGAGATGAGGTCTGCAGATTCCCTTTTTGTCTTTGCTCTCTCTCTCTGCACCTCGTCCCTCTCTTTGACCAAGTTTGGCTGTGCAGTAACCCCTGCAAGTCCTGGCCATTTCCTGACTCAGAACTCATATACTTGAAAATGAGACTCTGGCCACGGTTGCAACCATCCTTGGCCTTCAAGGAGAAGTCATGCAGCTTGACCACTGAACAAGTGGCTTTCTCCAGTTATGGCCCAGGGCTTTGGGGGAAGGAGGCTTTACCTGAAGATCTACGGGGGTCACATACAAATCACTGATTTTAACAAAGAAAAGGCAAATCAGTACCTCACTGGAAACCATTCATCCTCTGATTTCTCTCCTGTGTAGGAGCAAAAGGCTTATGAAGGAATTCAGAGAACTGTTCAAATTGAAGGTCTGACACCTCGCTCCGGTTACTGTGTAGTGGCGGAAATATATCAGCCCATGTTAGGCAGAAAAAGCCCAAGAAGTGAGAGGAAATGTGTGCAGATTCCATGAGCTGGTCTGAGGCGCTCTGCAGTGCCGAAACCAAACACATAATGAAGATGGGATGGCTTGTGCCTGCAACAGCTTGCTGAACTTCTGTTTCTGTTTTCTTAGAGCAATGCCTACCAAAACCTTTCAAGGGGTTCTTGGTCAATACTTTCGTTTCTGTTTTAGTTATAAGGTAAATTTGAACAGATTCAAAGATTAGAATTTAAAGAAGAGAAAGAGATTAGAGGGCTGTGATGGCTTGTGTCTTTAATTCCAGCATAAGAGAGGCAGAGACAGGCAGATCTCTGACTTTGAGCCAACCTGGTCTCCTTAGAGAGTTACAGGCTAACCAGAGCTATATAGTGAGACCCTGCCTCAATAAGATAAGATAGTAAGATAAAGATCTTCTATAAAACACAGAAGTTTATTTCTGAATATAGCAACCCTAACAATAATCATTTTTTCTGTTAAAACTACAAAATATGAATCAAGGAATAACAGGATTTAATAAAATATTGTGATAATTTTTAATGCATTATAAACAGACAATCCTGCTTCAATATCTTTTGCTTTCCACAGATACACTGATTTAGTATTTTATGTGAATGACTATGTTTCTGTACATTTCTATTTTACATGAATATATTTTCATAGTTTTATTTCTTATGAGATATTTTTACTTATTGACCAATGCTTTAAAAATAGCCTCTCATGGCTCTGGATTAAGCTCTAGATTAAGATTTTTCAACAATAGCATGTAAATATTGAAGGAAGTCTCCATAATACAATCTCTCTTCACTTAACACTTAATCTTAGTAAGATTACCCTTTCTGGTTTTGTTTTTAATATTGCCTTAGAATTTACCCGTATTGTCTAAATGAAGCATGTCTTTATCAACAGCAAAGACAGAAGAAATACATAGGCCACACTGGTAAAGGGGTCTCTTTCTATTAGAATGACAGCTTGGTTGAAGACAGTTGAAGGCCATGGAGGAAACTTGGTTTGAAGCTAAAGGCACACAGTGGATGCTTAAATTGTTTCGGGATTATAATGAAAATCAAACCCCTGTGAACTCTACTGCCTCTCCTGAACAAAGATCAGGTGACCTAAGGCTCAGAAAGTGGCCAGCTTCCCCTGGTTTAAATCTTTCTGTAGCTCCTTGAACTTAAGGTATCTACTAGCGAGGAGACATGCATGAGAAAACATCTGTGATCTTCATGAAAGAGGGTCTAAAAGAAAACTCCCAAAATTCCTGTCAGTGATAAATGGCCACAGGTCCTTCAAACCGTGGGAGAAATGTGCAAAGCAACATCTGGCACATTGGCCCTGCTGCTGTGTGTGTTCAGAAAACATTGACTTTTTTTACTCCCATTTTTGAACTATTCAATTTTTATCTCTTTTTGTGTCTTAGTACCTTTTTTATGCTTTTGTACTTCGGGAAGGGTGATGACTTGAGAAGGACAACCCCACCAGTGGGGCTCAGGCGCGCACAGCATGGTGACAACATTTAGGCTGTGACCTCAGTCATCTAAAGCCTCGTAACACGAAAAGCAATTGCTGGCACATGGATGTTATCAGATAACATAGAGTTTGGCTTGGATTTTGTTTTGCTTTGGGTTTGCCTTCATACCTGAGCACGGCTATGCTTATGCAAGTGAGAAATGCTTTGAGAAACATTGCAGTTTTCACATAACATGATTATGTTAAGAACATATTGTCATATTACTTCAATAAATCTGACTTCGCACATTGACATCGTCGTTGTTATTTGTTGTGAATCTGTGTGTTGAAATCCTGCTTAGTCATCTTGGGTTTCCAGGAGCTACAGCTACAAAGGAGCCCTGTGAGTGAGCCTCCAGGCACTCATTGAGCATGTCCTGCTATCATTTATGGTACAACTGAAAATATGAAAATATGTATTTGGTGCAAACATGCCTTCTGTCCAGCATCTGAAACCATATTGTACCTGAGGCTGATAATCCCGAAATTGACTCTATTTGATTGGTTTAACATTTTCCCTCCTTTCATGCACATCCCATGTCTTGTCAGGAAGCCCAGGACTCCTGCATGACACCCCCAGAGTCTAGCTCACATGCTCTCTCCCTTTCCCTATCCCTGTTGTCATCTTCTCAGAGGGACCATCCCAATTCCATCCCTAACATACACACAGGGTAATCACCTGGTGGGACTTGTCTTGAGTAGGACAGTCAGGGTTCTTTCCAACTGTTAATATCGGGAGTGTGGGACAGAGTCTGTTGTCATTGCTGGGATCATGTACTGTCGGCATCAGATGAGCCTGAAACTACCAAAGGCAAAGGTCCCAGCAGAAGGAGAGAGCCTAGAAGAGAAGGAAGTTCCCAAGGACATCAGGCAGATGTGGGAGAGAGGATCTTTGATAATATAATCCATCTGAGCTGAGAACCAATCCTACTTCAAAACTTAGGGTTCTAAGTTGACAAATAAATTTCTTCTTCTTCCTACTTTAATTGGACTTGAATTTCTGTCCTTTTCAATCAGAGTATCTGTGAATGAGACAACACAAAGGAGTGGGGTGTAGACTATGTACTACATTTACCAAAGTAACCTTGGTCCATTGCCCTACAGGAGTGTTTGTGTTTATTCTGGTCAGGGCTTTCCAGAGATGATTCCAATCAAGGGCTTGCATTTTCAGCAAATTCTCAGCTCACTCTTCCACTTGGTCCAAATTTCAGTTTTCTTGGCTCTAAATACAAGCACAATTTCATTTCCACTCATTAGAACAGTGAGTCCAGGGTGTGTGATAGTCTCCAAGAGGTCACAAGCTGTGCAAATGCTACACCAAAGGCCAAGATCTCTCTTCTGCTCTGTGAATATAATCTTCAGGAGCAAAATATCTTTTATTTTTAAACTGAGAGAAAGTCTTGCTCTTTAAAAACCTAGGTTTAGCCTCAAATTTATGATCCTCTTTCCTCTGTCTCCCAAGGGCTGATATTGTAGGCACAAGAAAACAAGCCCAACTCAAGTTCCTTGATTTCTTAATATTCCAAATTTATACCAGAAATGATTACTGGCATCCTGAGACATGGCCAGGGCAGTGTTAGCAAACAAACTTTTATGGATCTCATCTATAAAGTCCTCAGGGCTTGGTCAAATAGTTTCTGGCATGTTGTCTCTGTCTCTATCTCTATGTCTCTTCATTTCTGTCTCTGTCTGTCTGTCTGTCTCTCTGTATCTTTCTCCTCCAACAATCTCCCCTCACACTGTCATCTCTACTGTTTTAAGAATAAGGCTTTGTAAAGAAGCAGCTGTCAGTCCTCCTCAGATAAATCTCTTTGTGACACTGATGGTGGTTACTGAGAGACGCTCACAACTCATGAAAGTGTGGACAACAGACGGCTGTGGCCTCAGCCACAAGTGGGACAACTATATTACACCTCCTCCCCAAGGCTCAACTGCCTAGGAAAAAGGGGTGGAGAATGTGTAAGAGTCGGGGGTCAGGGAGGGCCAGGCTCAAACAGTGTCTTCTGCACACGACAGGACCACTATACTCATGAAGTGACAGCGGCTGAGTTACCTGCATGAGACATGTACAAGATCAAGCCAGCCATCAGTCCGGCACAGAGCGCAAGGCGCTTCATCAGCCCTAACACCTAACTGAGGAGATACACAGGGACGATGGCTTCTGAGGTAGAAGTCAACTTTCTTTAAAGGTTTGACACTTGGTAAATTGGCCATACTTCAGTGGATAGCATAAACCAGAAATGATAAGTTATTAAATTATTAAAAAGGAGGACCCAAAGTTGAGGGGGTGGATCTGTGAGGAGTTAGAGGAGGAGGTGGGAAGGAATATAGTGAAAACATATTGCATGAAATTCTCAAAGAATTAATAAAACATTTATTTTATCTTATTTTTGGTTTTTCGAGATAAAGATTTCTTTGTATAACAGCCCTACCTGTCCTGGAACTCCTGGCACAGTCTGAAGATCGGTCATTTATACCCAGGAACCAGGGAAGTCAGTTGGCCCAAGGTGAGGTTCACATTCCTTTAGCTTTAGTCAGGTTGCTAAAAACCTAAGCAAGTGTTAACCGATGATTATCAAACCGCAAGAGACATAAAAAGATGTGACTCTGGGAATGTGAAGACTAAGAATGAAGAGAAATGTTTAATCTTTATTCTAATCCTTTGATCTAACAACTTTAATTAGATTAAAATTTAACTTTTAATTGTGGACTTTAAAATATTCTTTTATTTTACATTTATTTTATGAGGCGTAGAAAATTAATGAGTTATGATTTTATAATAATTCATTTTGAATGGCTTTTTATTAGATTTTAATAAATGTTAAATGTTTGAAGATATATAATGGATTAAACCCATACGATTTTTTATTACCTGTGTTAATATGCAATTATTTAGGGAAATGTTGCCTTTTTAAAAATGCCATTTGATTAACAAGTTAAAAATGATTATTAACTGAACAGTAAACCATTAGTAACCACTAAGAACATGTTTTCTTCATATATTAAAGTTCCTTGAACATTTTTTTTTCAATCTGTGAGCTCCTTGCTCCGAGCTTCATGGCCTCAATAATACTAGTCTCATTTCCAATTCTGGTGACTGAATTGTGAATTATTAAAGGTACATGGAACTTATCTTGCTTACTACATCCAGTTGTTGACACATGCAACCCATACTCAGAACATCTGTTCTCTTGACCCATACCATTCAGCTCTCAGGAAAAATTTCTCTCATGTATTGTCCTATGTCTGGAAATAAAATAGAGTACAGGTCCGGGGATGAGGTAGGGGTGGGCTGGCTCTCTCTGTGCCTGCCACACAGTTTGAGAACCTCAGTTCAGATCCCCAGTACCCACAGAAAAGGCCAGGTTCAGCAGTAAGAACCTATAATCTACTGGGGAAGTAGGAACAGGAGGACCGAGGGCCTGGGTCATTCAGCCTGGTCAAATTGACAAGTTCAAGGTCCATAAGGAGACCCTGTGCCAAAAAAATAGGATGGAAAGTGAGAACGACAACCTCTAGCCTCCACATGCGTGTGCAAATATGTACACACACACACCACTCACTCACATATGAGTAAAGAATTATAGATTCTGCTACTGCATTTACCAGACCTATTAGCTTCATGCTTCCAGGGAAACTTGAGAGATGAATAATAAGTGTCTTAGTTACTCTCTACAGCTGTGAAGAGACACCATGACCCACGCAACTTGTAAAAGAAAACGTTTAATTGAGGCTGGCTTACACTGTTAAAGGGTGAGCACATGACCATCATGGTGGGGAGCATGGGAGCAGGCAGGCAGGCATGGTGATGGAGCAGTAGCTGAGAGCTCACATCTTACCTGAAGTTGGAGGGAGAGGGAAAGCTAACTGAGAATACCTTCAGCTTTAGAAACCTCAGTGACACACCTCCTCCAACAAGGCCACACCTCCTCCAATAAAGCCACACCTCCTAATCCTTTCAGATCATATCCACCAACTGGGACCAAGCATTCAAACCTGAGTGTAGGGGGCCATTCTCATCCAAATCACCACAGTAAGTGAAAAGGCAGGTACTTTTTCTAAATCCTTCCTCATCAAACTAGGTAATGTTTGCACCGGAAAGCACCATTTTCAAGGAACACCCATTTTTCTACCTTCTGCTCATGTTTCTGAACATGTGCCTGGATGTCTTAACAAGTTAGTTTGTGGTGTGCAGCAACTGCACACAGTTCCGAAGAGATTTCTGTCAGTGTTAAACAGTTTTGTTCTTGAGATCGCTTCCAGGCTGTGAAAGTGACTCAGTGGTAAAGAAGGAATATTGCCCCTTGCAGGGGACCCTGTTCAATTTCTTGTACCAACTTTAGGGAGCTCACAACTGCCTGTAACTCCACCTCCAGGACATCTGGCTGCCTCTCCTAGCTTCTTTAGGCACCTGCAGTCATGTTTACACGCACACACACACAACACACACAGTTTAAAATAAAATAAATCTTAACGTTTTGAAAAGATCATACCACTTAAGTCTGCACATAATAGCCTAAGGGCAGTGTCAGTCCCGCCTACACAACAGATATGAAACTAGAAATAAGTAATAAGATCTAGTTAAAATTTCAAAACCCTGAAGTTTCATTTTGATGTAAATAACTTAAAATTTTATTAGTTATAGTTACAATTTTTTATGTTTACTTTGTGTGTGTGTGTGTGTGTGTGTGTGTGTGTCATGGTGAGCCTCCATAGCTCAGAGGACAACTTGTGGTGTCAGTTCCCTCCTTCTACCATGTGGGGTCCAGAGATTAAACATAGATTATTAGCCTTGGTGGCAAGTACCTTTACCTGCTGAACCATCTATCTAGCCTTACATACATACATACATATATATATAATTTAATTAATTATAAAATAGACATATTGTTTCACTTTACCTCTTATTGAGATAAAATATTCTGAATAAAGTAATTTTCTTTTTAATTCTTAAGGTCATCCCAGGGCTTTGAGCATGCTAGGTAAGTGTTCTACCACTGATCAATATAGCAGCCTGAGAACTAACTTTTTGAAGACAATATTATAATAATTCTCATAGTTTATATTATCATTGCCTCATTTAGGTTTTTATTGCTGTGAAAACACACAACGACTACGGCAACTCTTATAAGGAAAACATTTAATTGAGGAGGCTCAACAGTTTCAGAAATTCAGTCCGTTATCACCGTGGTGGGGAGTATGGCGACATGCAGGCAGATGTGGTTGAGAGTCCTATGTCTTACAGGCAACAGAAAATCAACTGATTGTCACACTGAGGGAAGCTTGAGCAAAAGAGACTCCACAGTGACACACTTCCTCCAACAAGGTCACATCTCCTAATGGCGCCACTCCCTTTGGGGGCCATTTTCAAACCACTATAATCATTTATTTTTATTCAATGCAGATTAAATTGCAATCAAATTATAAACAGCCTGCACCCAATTATGTTTCATTACTACATTACTGAAAAATCAGTATAAGTTAAGAATAAAGCAGGAATTAATCATTTAGGTTTCATTATATAAAAATAAGCCTATAATTTTTGATCTGCCTAAAGATGGATCAGTTTGGTAAAACACATACCAAAGAAGGGAAAGGTAAAAGAAAAAGCTACAGGACACCTTTGAGGAGTTTTATCTTGAACTTTTTAAAATGAGAAAATATCCCAAGAGAAGGCACAGGGTGAAAACATATATGTGTATGTATATGTGTATATAAATTATATAGAATAAAAATAAAAATTAATAAGATAAAATTTTTTAAAAAGGGAAAAGCCCTGACATGACAGTATGAGACAAGGAAACTTCAAAGATACTGTTGAGTTCATTGTCTGTTGGTCATTTATGCTGGGCATGCAACCTACTCTTAAGAGCAATTTGATTCCCAATGAGACTCCCTTGGAGAAATCTAAATTTTCATTTGCATGTTGTTATCAACTGAAGATTGCTTCTGGATTAGGAATAGAAGCTATGTGTCCAGTTCTCCTTTCAGCTCTAGGACTCCCCCTGGTACAGACCTATGCAGTCCTGTGTATACTGCCTCAGTCTCTATGAATTCATATGTACCTTGATTCTGTTTATTTAAAGGACCTTGTTGCCTTGGCATCCTCCATCACCTCTGGACTTAAATTTTTTTCTCTTCTTCTTCCTCTAGGTTCCTCAAGCCCTGTGGGGAGGGATTTGATGAAGGTCCCATTTAGGGCTGAGTGTTCCAAAGTCTCTTACTCTCTGCATGATGTCTGGCTGTGGGTCTCTGTGTTTGCTCCCATCTGCTGCAGGAGGAAGCTTCTCTGACAATGGCTGAGCAAGGCACCAATCTATGAGTATAGAAGAATCTCATTAGGAGTCATTGATGTGGAAGAATTGTCTGTATTCTGTCAATCATGATTTAAATAAACGCTGATTGGACATTAGCCAGGACATATAGGTGGGACAACCAGACAGGAAGTAGAGGCGGAGCAAGAAGAATAGGAGAATTCTGGGATGCAGGAAGCTCTCTCAGCACTCCTGGCCTGGACCACCGAAGAAGCAGGATGTGACCTGCCCTGCTGAGAAAGGTACTGAGCCATGTGGCTAACATAGATAAGGATAATGGGTTAATATAAGCTACAAGAGCTAATGGGAGGCCTGAGCTAATGGGCCAATCAGTTTATAATCTTCTGGAGACCTCTGCGTGAATTTCTTTGGGACTTGCTGGCTGTGGTACCTGGTGGGAGGCCGGAAACCCCAACTAGCAGGCCCTTCATGCTACAAGTCATTTTATTGCTACTTGTTGTTTTTTTTTTCCTTTTTTTAGAACAGTAGCATTTGGCTTTACCCTAGCTCCCTGGGCTATCTAATCTCCCTGGTCACCCAATCAGTGTCAAG
The DNA here is from genome assembly GCA_004026605.1 of Ondatra zibethicus. Lineage (NCBI taxonomy): Eukaryota > Metazoa > Chordata > Mammalia > Rodentia > Cricetidae > Ondatra > Ondatra zibethicus. Next base: position 25,095 of record PVIU01003864.1, on the reverse strand, counting down.
TATGGGTTCCATGTCATGGAGTTGGCCTTAAGTGAAATCAAATATTGGCTGGTTATGCCCACAAGTTTTATACCACTCTCACTAGCACATCTTGCACGCAGGACACAATTGTAGAACAAATGGTTTGTAGCTGGTTTGATGTGTGCATTTTACCTTTGGTAGTGTGCAGGGTGCCTTCCTGTACCAAAGCCACTGGCACATAAGGGTGAAGGCTCAACGCAGGTGAAGGCTTGACTTCTCCATGTTCAATGAGTTGTGTAGTTACTGTCTTCAGCAATGGAGCCTGGCCATTAGTTTGTGAAGAGCAAGCTATAGTCTTGGCAAAACTCTGAGTTATTTGGGGTTTCCCATAAGACCTCTTTGGCCAACAACTCAATTAGATATAAACCAGTCACAGTACTAGTAGTTTCGTTTGGTGACAAGAGATACCTAGTTCAGGCTACATCTCTCCTTTATTTGGCTATTTCATTAGATAACCCTTATATATGTTTATATTTTAGGAAGCTTCTACTGTATTAGGTTTCCACTCTACCCCTCAAATGCCCCTTAGTTCAGTTGTCTTTCTTTATATTCGTTCCCTCATCCCCCTCTCTTCTCACCCACCCCACTTGATCCCCCTGTTCTAGCCCTTACCATCCATCCATAACTATATATTCTATTTCCCTTTCTTAGGGAGATCTATCTGACTCTCTAGTCCCTCACCCTATGCCTAACCTCTGTGAGTCTATGGATTGTAGCTTGGTTATCATTGACTTAATAGCTGATATTCACTATTGTGATATCATATTTGTCTTTCTGGGTCTGCATTGCCTCACTCAGGATGACTTTTTTTTCCTTGCTCCATCCATTTATCTGTAAATTTCGCTTTTTAACAGATGAGTAATACACAGCTTTAAATGCATTGAATAAGTGTATCACATTTTCTTTATCCATTTTTTTTTTCCTGTTGCGGGACATCTAGGTTGTTTCCAATGTCTGGCTATTATAAACAGGGCAGCAATGAAGTTGGTTGAGCAAGTGTTTCTGTAGTAGGATGAAGTATCCCTTGGGTATTTGCATTCAGGTATTTGAAGCATGAGCCTCATTAACTTGTTCACTCCAGACAAAAAGCATCCTCCATGCTGGTGCTCTCTCCCCCAACCCATCACATATCTAACAGGAGATGAAATGAGATTCCTCTCATCCTCTTGCGCTGCTCAAGTATCTCTTTAGTATAAGGAATGCAGCCCAGTTCTGCCAGACATCTCTCTTAATATCTGGCAAGTGGAGGGCCAAGTGGCCTTTGACCCTACCGCCTACTCATGCGGCCTGCTTCTGTGAAGAAACCTTTATTGCAAGAATCCACAGACACCGTGGCTCTCCTTCCACCCAGCCATCTGAGGGGAATTCCAAGAGAATGCATGTGGCATAGCAGGATGCAGGTGCCCCACTTCCTCATGGGGCTCGCCCAGCTGCTGGAGGCCATCAGCTTGTCACACCACTATAGAGAAGCAGCTGGTGAGAGCTCCAGGGGGAGTCTAGAATTCTGGATCCATGGGAAAACTGGTGCTGTCCCTGGAACTGTGAATGTGTGAACTTGCACATGTAGATGATAAGCTTCTTATGAAAAATTATGAACGAATAAATGGTCCAAGGTGGAAGCAAGAAGGGGGTGGGAAGAACTAGAAACATCCACATGTCTGACACTCAGCATGGCAAGGGTAATGGTGTTCTCATGAGACCAATGGGACAGTTGGGTTCCAGATGTCTTGAAGGAAACCTAGCATTGGGGCTGAGGAAACCAGAGGACTCCAGACAGAGTCATCTCCTGAGGGATGGCACTTTCAGTGTGATTCCAAGGTGTCTGTCTCTTCAAGTCCTTGCTTCTAGGTATTCTAGAAATTCTAGGTATTCCAAGTTCTCTAGCCTCGGTTAAGACCTAAGACTACTGCTTCCTAATCTAATGGCTGGACTTCAACATCGTGAGAGACTGTGGTCCCAAACCACTCAGCTAATTCATTCCAGATTTTTCATTCTCAGCAACACAAGGAAATGAATGTTTGTTGTCTTAGTGGCTTAATGTTGAGATCGTTTACTGTGTAGCAGTAGAAGCGCATCAGTACAGCTGTGTGGGTGGATAACCTCTGAAGATGAAAAAGAAGTCACCAACTGTGCCTTACAAATGGCTTTGGATGCCTGCCGTAATGCCATGCGTGACAGTAAACAAGAGGATAAACGGCACCAACGCAGCTAAAATAAGCTTTCGTTTTCAGTAAACCTGGTCCAAGATTTGGCCTAGGGAAATCTGGAAGGACATAATAAAATCTAGAGGTAAGAGGAAAGGTAAATGAAAATAAAATTATTTCAGCACTTTTCCTTATTTATTATTTACTTATTTTGAGGCAAAGTCTCATATATCCCAGGCTGACCTCCAACTCCCTAGGATGACCTTGAACTTCTGACTCTCTGGTTACTGCCTCCTGAGTGCTGGGATCATAGCTAGATACCACCAAGCCCTAAGTTTTGCAGTGCTAGGAACGGAACCCAAGGCTTTCAAACACTCTATCTACTGAGCTACGTTCTCAGCCTGGAACCCAGGCCTCTTTCCTGCTGTCGGTGCTCAAACCACAGTTCAGCCCAGAACTGGGGAGGGAATAAGGTGAATAAAAGAAGTTTTGAGTTCAAAGGGTTATGGTTGCTATTTTAGCCCAATCTGGAGGATTTTGATTTTTTTTTATTCTGGTAAAATATATATAACATAGACATTGTAGGCATACAATGCACATACATACTGCTATGCCCTATTGTCGCCCCCCCATCTCCTAATTTTCCCCACATACTCTTAAATTCAAGCCCTACAGGACAGAAACACCAGGTTTCCTTACTTCCACCAAGCCCTTGGCCACCATCACTTGGCTTTCCGAGGTTACCTACTTCAGATACTTTATTTTAGGAGAATTGCTCAATATTTGTCCTTCTTTGACTGGCCTTTAAAAATAACTTAGTGTAATGTTCTCAGTGTTCATCACCATGTTAAAAGTATATGACCTTTTTAAGAGTGGAAAATTAATCTATTGTATAGACATGCTGCACCCTGAATACTTATCTCTCCTCGCGCGAATCAAAGGCCCTTTAGAAATGACATTGAGCATGTGGTTCCCATGATATTCAGGCAGAAAGGGCCACGGTCAGGCCATCCCTTTCCATGGTCTGTGTATTCAGAGCTCAGAAATCTCAAAGAGTGTGTCTTCCTTTTCTGAATCCTGTTAATAACATTTCTAGAAAAAAAGGTGTTGATTTCATAATGCAAAGTCCTTACACACATATTTTATAGAATTTAGTCCTTTAAAACCATTGACCTTAAAAGTGCCAGTAAAAGAAAATATCAACTCCAGACTTCCATCATGAGAAGCAGCAACATGTCTTATCGTTGTTGTTGTTGCTGCTGCTTGTTTGTTTTTGTATGCTTCAATTTTGTTTTTACAAGTTACGGAGGAATTTCACACTGTAATTCATGCACACAAAGGTTCTATCTAGCCCAGTAATAAAACAAAAAGATTTTTCTTTTCATCTAGAAAAATTAGATCAGATAAGTGCTTGGGGGAGGGGACTTTTACTTATTTTAGTATTTGCCTGAAATTTAGAGAGATAATGAAAACAGATCTCCCGAGAAGTGAACACAGAATACAGTATAGAAGACGAACACTGTCTCTGGCGGCTTGTGAAATCAGTGTACAGCATCAGTGGCGTGACCTGCCTTGTTTCCAGGGGCAGAACCTTATGTACTTTAGCGAAGTGGAGAAAAGAGAGCGAGAGAAACAAATGCAGGCTTTAAAGAGGGTCCAGCAAAGCCTTAGAGTCCAGTGGAACACCAAAGCAAAGCAGGATAATTTAATTCATTCTTCAACTTTGAGAATATGATGCCAAAGTAAAATCTTTAGGCATTAACTGGTTATTTCCTCGTTTATGAGACGTTTTAACATAGCGTTGTTTTGGGGGGCATCTATCGGAAACAGGGTCTGGACTGTCTGAAGAGTGCATTTGATCTAAAATGGTGTTTCTAACATTCATCTATGTTCACATAGCTTTGCAGGTTTCAGTTGTTTTTTTGAGGAGAATTCTCTTATTTTCAACAGGTAAAAAATTCTAGTTTCTTGCCTTGATCTAAAGTTTTTATTGTTCACCGCTAGGTATGAGGAGGCAGACATACTCAAGACTTTCTCAGAGGCCAGGAAAGAAGGACAAAGGGAACTTTAGTTCTGTGTCATTGCCCAGGACTAGACTTGGCAAGGCTGGTTAGAGCTGGAGCCAAGTGTCTCAAAGGAGTCAAAGTTGCAGTTTCTGGGAACCCAACTCTCCCAGAGTTGTGGTTATCAATCCTTAGACGGCTGTGTCTAAGGTATCCCAGGTTCTCTTTGCCAACATTGTCTTGATTTAGCTCTCTGCTGACCTTGGCCATCTCCCACTCTGCTGGCAAACAGTATGATGCTGTACTTCCCAGTAAACTAACTTGGCATGAGTCATCACCTTATGCAAGACTGCCAGGTCCCAGCAATTGCTTTTGTCTTCTTTATTTTTCATCCCTGAGCCTCCTATTTGACACCTTAGTGTCTGGGGACCCTTAGTTCTAAAGGTATGAGCCAGCTAGGGCTATAACTCAACAAGCAGAGGGCTTACCTAGCACACAAGTATCTTACCTGGATTCAGTTCCTATTGTCACATGTTTATAATCTCAGTGTTTGGGAAGTGGAAGCAAGAGGATTGTGGGTTCAAACTCCTCCTTGGCTACAATTCAAAAGCAACATGGGCTACATGGGACCTGTCTAAAACAAAAAATACTATCTGTAATCAAGGTTTACTAATACCTAAGGAATTTATCAGAGCCTGGACAACCAGACACATTTTCTTGGAAAGCCCCTATATGTTTCTCCCAAGGCTCTGGTTTTGGGGTGTCTGGATGTGGACGGGAAGGGGAAAGAAATGCAGAAGAGGTGGAAAGGAGCCTCATGGGAAATGACACCGTCTCATACCATGCTACTAACTATGTTATGTTTCTCAGAATTTAATGAACTTGAAAAACCCGAGACACTTTCTCAAGGCAATGTTAAAAGAAGAACTAAAAATATTTATGAGGAAAGATGAAAATTTTGAACATAAAGAAATTCAAACTGGGCGGTGGCGACACACGCCTTTAGTCCTAGCACTTGGGAGGCAGAGACAGGAGAACCTCTGTGAGTTTGAGGCCAGCTTGGTCTACAGAGCAAGTTCCAGGACAGGCTCCAAAGTTACAGAGAAACCCAGTCTCAAAAAGACCAAAAAGAAAAATCAAACTAAAGTGAGATGGTATCTTATATTTAAAAACTCAGCAAAACCTAAGAAATTTGATAAGATGTATTTCTGTGTGTGCCACTGTAGGAAAGCAGGTCCACATAACTCCCCAACTAGAATGACGAGTCAGAGGGAAGGATAGCCTCAAAAGTCAAATTAGGTGCAGTTATTAAAATTACAGGGTATGGGGAAAGACTGGAGAGTTGGCTCAGTGGTTACGAGTGTGCACTGCTCTTACACAGGATCTGAATTCCCAGCACCCGTGTCAGGTGGTTCACAACTGACACCTCTAGCCTTCATTTGCACACACTCACATACACACTCATTATAAATAAAATAAATTACAGGTACAAATGTTTGTTCTACTATGTGTAAGATATATAACATATATTATATATCTTTAAGAGGATTTTAAGCAGCAACAAATTGGAAGCTACCTAAAATGCAAAAATAGAAGGGATTGAAAAATTATAGCATGCTTACTGTCATGTACTGCAAAGATATTAAAGAATCATAACAGACTGATGTGAGACATCGATCGTTCCCCCAAAATCATGCTCATCGTTTTAGCCATCTTTGAAGCTAGGCAAACTCACATATTTTAGCTCTCACCAAATAGAAGTGAATGAAATTGGTATATATACCTGCCAGCTCATCCTCTGAAAGGCAGTCACTTTTGAATCATGTCTGTTTTTCTGTTTCTAAAGCCATGGGCTGCCTGGTCAAGATGTCTTCACTCATATGGGTCCTGAATGATTTCACAGAATACAACCTGCTGACTAGTTCTGTGCTGGTAAGAAATAAACGTCTGTCAGGTTTAAGCCAGAGACCTTGTCTTTCCTTGACAGCTCAGTGCTTGCCCTAAGTCATACAGAAAGGGAGCGTGGCACCACCAAAACCAACCTCTAGAGCAGTGGTTCCCAACCTTCCTAATGCTGCAATCCTTTAGTTCCTCATGTTGTGGTGTCCCCCAACCATAAAATTATTTTCATTTTTATTACGTAGTGGTAATTTTGCTACTGTTAGGAATAGTAATATCAATAGCAGTGTTTTCTGATGGTCTCAAGTGACACCTGTGAAACGGTTGCGACCCACAGGTTGAGAACCACTGCTCTAGCACATGGCATTGATGCAGTGAATGTGATGGGCAGAGAATCTCAATGAAACATTGTCTAGACCAGGCTGGTTTGTGAACTGTTGGGGGGAGGGGGCCGTCTTTACCATATTAATTGATGTGGGAAAGACCCAGCCTAAAAGGGTGATGCCATTCCCTGCATTTAGGTCCTAGGGGCATAAAAAGGAGAAAGCAGGTTGAGTATATGTATGCAAGCGTTCATTCTCTCTCTGCCTTTAACTGGATGAAGTAGCTGCTCCGGGATCCTGCCATATTGACCTCCTCAGGATGACGGATGGTAACCTGGACTTGTGACCAAAATAAATCCCCTTCCCTGATGGAACCCAGGTATTTCACACTAAAAGTCTGATGGATGCCACTGCTGTGACATTTGGTAAAAGTGTCATCTACAATAACTAAACACGTAGGCCCCTATTGTGGAATGTTATTTTAAGATGTGTTACATCTGTTTATGTTGTGGAATATCTGTTTAATGATAGAAAAATATGTTGCATTCTTTTATGTTGCATTTGTTCTGTGAACAATTCATATCTGTGAAGCTGTGTTACTTTGCCTGTCTAAAACACCTGATTGGTCTCATCAAGAGCTGAACGGCCAATAGCAAGGCAGGAGAAAGGATAGGTAGGGCTGCCAGGCAGAGAGAATAAATAGAAGGAGAAAAAGAAGGAACGAGAAAAGAAAGAGGAGGATGGTAGTGACCACCCATCTTGCTACACAGTCAGTCAGAGTAAGAAGTAAAGAAAGGTATACAGAAATAGAGGAAGATAAAAGCACAGAGGAAAAAGATAGATGGGACAATTTAAGTTAAGAAAAGCTGGCTAGAACAAGCCAAGCTAAGGCCAGGCATTTATAAGAAAGAATAAGCCTCCATGTGTATTTATTTGAGAGTTGGGTGGCGGGCCCTCCAAAGAGTAAAGAGTAAGAAAACAACCAGCTACAGGCCCCTTCTGTTAATTCAGTGGAAGCCATTGTAAGCCATTAGAATACTGAGATGTAATGACTGTCTTGCTATTCATATAGTATTTCCTTTAGAGCAAAGAATGAAGACAAGACATGGCAAGCCTGCCAGCAGGGATGAGCAAAATTAGAAAGGCAGAGGATGAGATGGGTAAAGTTTGATAGGACGACTGATGGCAGTCCCAAGCAGAGAAAGAAAACTGTCGCACACAGGCTTTCTCGGGAGCCTGCTAATCCTTCTTAGCTGAGGAACCCTTGGGCAAGGAGATCCGTCTTCCTACACAACCTCATTCTTCTCAGGTGACCTCAAGGTACCTGCCATTCAAAGAAGGAAAGAAACTGTCAAAAGAAAGCCACAAGTGAGGAGACTTGTCCTACAGAAGGTTTGGATATAGAAAAGAGCTGGGAGAGTCCTGAGTAACACAGACAGCTCACAGGAAACATAGGCACACTGGCAGGATAGGGGATGCTACAAAATGCCTCATCTGCCAAACATGGTTGCTTTCACAATACATAATTAAAATTGTTGATATTCAGCAAAAGATCAGGATAGCTCATAAAATTACCTTGGTGGAGAAGGGAGAAGAGGGGAGGGCGAGGAAGAGGGTGTTCTCCTTCTCTCTGAGCCTTATGAATCCATCTCCATACAACTGCTTGCTGTTGCACAGGGATTGCTCCTACACGCAGAGGTTTACCAGTAAGACGCCCTGCTAACAGTAGACTGGACACATGGTGCAGGATAGCCACTGTCTTCATGTGCAGATCTTACCTAGTGGATCTGGGAATATGCAAACCCAGCTGCACAGAGAGAGACAATAATGACTGGGAGATGCAGGAAATCGAGAGGAGACGGTGCCCGTGCCACGACTCTCAGAGACAGGCTGACCACCTGATCAGAGGGGTACAATTAAACCTTGTGATGACAAGCTCCCATTTTTCTCTGTTTCATTCACTGCAGAGTCTGATACCTAGGGAGAGGTGTACAGATCTCCAGGATGCCAATCTGCTGCCTTCTCAGTGGCTCTGAATTAGACACAACTGAAAGAGTCAACTCATGGACTCCATTCCTTAGCTTTTGTAGCTGCAGGAACACAAACTCTGGTATTCCAGTTACAGGAGCAAGGGGACCCAATGTCAGTTAATTTTGGGTTCTTTTGTGAGAAACAGAGTTGTATGATGAAACACGAAGGCAGATGAAACATTCAGGAAGCCCACAGCGCTGGCCACACAGGCGCGTCATGGAACATAGAGGCCAAGCCAAATACAGATGTGTTTACTTCCCTGGGAAATCGCTGTGCCCTCCAAAGCATGCCAGCAAGACAGGTATTTTCGAGTTATGACTGTTGGTTGATGGATTAAGACTGCTCAGCTCAGACCAAGGAAGCTCCTCTGGCTGCCGAGTCAACATTGCTAGGTTACTTTTCTCACAGTGGGGAGGACAAAATGCCTGACAAACGCAAGAAGCTCCTCCGGCTGCCGAGTCAACATTGCTAGGTTACTTTTCTCACAGTGGGGAGGACAAAATGCCTGACAAACGCAACGTACAGAGGACAGGCTGACTTTCACAATTTGAAGGTACAGCCCATCATGGCGGGACCATTGTAGAGGCAGGAGTGGTGTCACTTGCATTCAGGACTTAGAGAGAGATGAATGCGTGTGTTCTGCTTGCTTCTTATTCAGTGTTGGCCCTTCAGCCTACACAATAGTGTCACCCACGTGTAGAGTGGTTCTCCTTACCTTGATTAACCCAATCTAGAAACTCCCTCATCGACTTGCCCAGAGGTTTGTCTCTAGGTAAGGGGAGGTTCTAACAAGCTGACAGTGCCCATCCTCACAGCTGCACGGGGCTCAGTCCCTACTGGATAGATACTTGGTCACAATCACTGTTCCTGGGAAAGAGACTGAATGGGTCCCCTTTGCAGAGTGAACCCCCTTGCTCGTGGATCCTAAACAGCCTACAGTCCATTTGCGCCACAGAATTACCAACCTGAAGAAATACCACAAGCAAAAAAAGAATTTGTTTGAAAAGAGGAATGGCACTTTTGGTACTCAACGAAGGGCGGCCCCAGGGTGTGTTCTGACAAGGGACAGGGGAGGGGATTTTTGAAGAGTCGAGAAGATAGGGAGTGTAATCCTGAATCACTTGTTTCAACACTCCGGGGCTGGTTGGTAGGGGCAGCAGCTAGAAGGCTGCAGGGTAGGGCTGTTTATGGCAACTGGGAGCATCACTCGCCTAGCCAGCCCGCTCTGGAAAGACAGGAAGCTGTTTAGCTGTGCATACTCTGCCAATTTACATTTTCAAACAACAGTGTGAGTGTCGAGATGGGCTCCATTTGACTTTTCATAAGTCCCAAAGGACGTGGTTGCGTCTAGTCATGAAATGCTCCTCCTGCTTCATGGCTTGAAAGAACAAAGCACATATACCATTGATGGAATACTCACATCATGTGATAACATAGGATCCCACATGCAGGCTGCCAGTTAATAAGCCAGTTGCGTTTTCCAGACTAGACTAACTATTTACTGGAAAAACTAGGTAAAGGTCTTGATTACTACCAAGGCTTGCCACAGATTCCTGTTTGGTGTCATGCCTGCTGTTGCCTCCTTCCTTACAATTTTCATATCTGGAGTAAGATTTCTAAAACTAAAACTAGAATGGGGCTAAAATTGAATCCTTAATTCACTCAATCACAATTCTTTTCATGCATATCCAATAAATACCAAATATGCCCATTGTAAACCATGATGCTTACACAGAGAGCAAATAGAAGACCGTTGTCTATCCTTTGACTCTCAGGAACAGGTGTCTGCCTCCCACAGAAATTTAAGGGGCTCTAATTAGTTAGTGAGAATTAAGAATCTGTCATCAGTCAGTCACTCTTTGGACAAAATTGTTCATTTTTTTTAAATCAAAGTACATATATACTCCACTCAACCAGGAAAAAGCTTTCCTTCTAGGACAGAAGGATGGTAAAACCTCAACCCCAAATTGGTTCAATAATGTGTATATAAACATTGGGATCCTTGACTGAAAAGAAAGTCAATATACTATGTATTTTTACATTGATTGTAAAATTATAACCTCAAATCCTTTGCTTTAATTGAAATTTTTAAGTTCAACTAATACATTTTTTTTCTGACTCTGTTTATCAACCTGGCAGCTTTTACCAATCACTCCTAAGAAACCTTCTATAATTTTCTTACTTTAAATATATATAAAGTTGGGGTTTTAGACTTCATGTTTTTCAGTGCTTCATCAAAGAACAGAGAGTCATCAGGAACTATAGGGACATGCGATCTTTAACCCACTTGGAAGTGACTAACTTAACTTGTCAGCACTTCGTAGATGCTGGCAGAAGAGAAGAGACTCTTGAGTCTGACAAAGGTCTTTGGACAGCATCAGAGAAACACCATCTTGCAGTAGCCCATTGTGCAATACTTCTAGGTCGGGGCCCAAATATCATACATTAATTACTTTTAACGTGTTCTCCTGAATGATATCCAGGAACAATAACAAAAAAAGCAGTAGGTAAAACCAAGAACATTTGTATTTGGAAAAGAGGGACTTTAGCTCATAAGAATGTATGGATTTTAGGTTATCAATTTTGATAAGCGTGTATTGCTAACATCTGACACTATTAATGCAGGAAACTACATGTGTGGTATATGTGAGCTCTTTGAAGTACCTTCCCAGTGATTTTAGCTCATTTGAAACCTTTCCGAATTTGTTGGTTTAAGAAGAGCACATTAAGCATATTAAAGGAGAGACAGGATAGATTTTAGTTATATGAGAACCATTTAGAAAATTGGAACCAACTGGCTGAAGGTTGGAGAGACTGGGACCTGAGTGAGTGAACTGCCTGCTTCCCCCCTCCCGGTTCTTTCCCACCAGTGGGACAGAAAGAGGTGTGATTGAGCTGCCGCACCATCTGCCCACAGGTGGCAATAATTAGAAAAGTCTTACATCATACAGTCTGAGAATGAGCAGTAGCTAACCACCGAAAGCAGAGGTGAAACTGCTTGGAAAGTGAACCATCTTTGTGTCTAGAGGGAACCAGGTCGATTTGGTGGCTGGATTCTCAGGGGATTTCTTAGTGAAGTGTCATTATCAACACTTGGGCTCTGGTTTACCACAGGGCATGGCTCTTCGGGAGCCTCTTTGCTTTAGCAGTTCCTCCCCCGATGCATCACTCTGAGAGAGCTGAGGACCATGGCCAATGGGGTGGATCCTCCGTAGACCTTTATACCTGACTTCCCACCCTGTTCACAACCACAGAGAAGGATCCAAGAAAAAGCAGATTACAACACAGGAAACCAGGCCCACCTCCAGAATTACACTGATTTGTATTTCTAACAAGTCCAGAGGTGATGGCTGAAACCCTGGTTGAGTTCCACTTTAAGAGCTGTTGGTTCAAATGACCACAAGAGCAACTTTCTGCTTTCATTATTTGTTAAATCCATTTGTCTTGGACTCATAAGACTCACCTAGAAATTTGGCCAATTCTTCACCTCGGCCATTCTCATGTGAGCATCTCTGATGACTCTTACACTTCATGGATGCATCATTAAATGTTGGTATTGAGCAATGTTGTATTGGTGAATGTGGACATTAGGCAAGTCACGAAGGAATGGTTGTGGACATTCAAAGACAAGTCTGTGGGTTCCAGGATGAAGAGAGACAGTTGAAGTAGAGTGTGAGAAAGAACCAACAGGATCTTTGCACAGTATGGGCAAAGTGTTGCTGAAACCATCTCAACCCCTTGTCAAGGGCTTTGTTAACCCACTACTAACCCTGTGGGTGGGGAACAAAAGACTCAACAAAATACACAGTCTATGTGTTTCCAGGTTAAGGAGCAATATTAAAAGATCACTTAATGAAACTTAAAGATCACTGAATTATTTTTGACATTAGTGTCCTCAAATGCTTAATATATACAAGAAGAAGCTCTTTGTTATTTGTTTAGTTGTTTTTGTTTCCTCTTGGGTGTGTGGTAGTGTTCAAAGACAAAGCTGGCAAAATGGGTACTTAGAACATGTCTTTATCATCTTAAATATCAAAAGGAAGTTCTTGAAAGAACAGTAGTACTTATTTGGGACTAGAATGGCCCAGCAATGGGAATACACAGGCCATAGTCAGTTGTGAAAACATTCACAGGTTGGGGCAATATTGTAAAATGTACCACGAGGAGTATATAAGATACCTTGAAAGAACCACCCTTGGCCCCAAAGACTAATAATGAGGTTGGTACCAGCATGAACTGTATAGCCCTTTTGGCCAATGGCCTGGTAAAAGCTTTATGTGTGCACGCACAAGCATGCGTGCATACGTGCATGTGTGTATGTGAAGGTTGTGCTCCTGACAGAGTTATTTGTAGATTACTACTAGGAAATCGTGAATGAGGATTCCTGCCTGTGACCTCTCTGCTAATTTTTTTGCTGTTGTTCGTGTAAGAGACTCCATTTTCATTACGGTTTTCACAGCTTCTAATGCCTCTTGTGGACAAGAATGCCAGTATATACAGGCTCTCCCTGGATAGTTTGCTATTATCTCAGGAGTCTCTATACTCTCTACTTTCTTCTCTCTCAAAAATATCCTGGTTTGAATGGTAATTATGTCACTTTATTATAAACCTACTCTTCCATATGTCCATAAAGATCAGATTGTAGTCACTAATATTTGTCCAGGATCTTACGTCTTAGAAGGTATTTTTCCATGAGTTTGAGCCCTTAACCCCACTGTGAAGTTCTAGAAACAGACTCAGAGAGGCTAGGTGGCTCAGTCAACATCACAACTTTATAGTAGTGGCAGAATAAATGCTAATGCCCCTTCTACTGTCTAGGACACTGGGTTTCTTCCAAAGCGGTGTGGCTGAAAGGCAAGGTGACACTTCTCCTTCCGTGAGTTTACCCACATGACCCAGAGAATGCAGTTCTACTGTTAAGATGTTCATTCCTCTGAATCTTAGACATCAATATTCCAAGCATCTACCACCCAAAGTTCAAAAGAAGGGCAGTAGGAACCTGGGCCTATTGCCACCTAACCTACGCTCCCTGGAAGCAGCGGAAAGAGCATGGGGGAAGAAGGGAGGAACGCTGAGTGAAGACAGGCCTGTCAGAGGGCTGTAGCGGGCAGTTAAAAGGCTAAGAGGGCATCTTGGCTGCTTTTCTTGTGACAACATTCCTGGGGAGAAAAGGTAAATTAAGAGAGAAAGAATTTATTTGAGATCAGATTTGAGGATCCAGACCATCACTGTCACGGAGGAGGTACGGCAGTGGAAGGTCAAGGTGCTGGTCACAACGCCCCCATTCGCAGGATGCGGAGACAGCGGCTGGTGCTTGCTTCCTCTCTTGTTTTCAGTCTTGGACCCCAGCCCGTGGATAATGCTGCCCATATACGGGGTAGGTTTAACTTCCTCATTTTAATCTTTTAGGAAATGCCTTCACAGATAGGACCCGGATGTGCTGTGGGTGACTCTGACTCTCCTAAACTGACAGTGACAACTAGCAAACAGAGAAAGTGTCATCACGCTGCATCCCCTTCCCGGGTGGGCCCCAGAAAAGTACCCGCTGACTTAAATTAAGCAGAAACTAATACTGACTCTCGTTGGAAACAATCAGAGGTTAGTTTGGCCTAAATCTTCCTTTTATGGATTAAGGGATAAAAAGACCCTATCCAGGGATGACAGCCCAAGGTGCTGCATATAAAAATGTAATTTCAAAATGCTACTATTAAAAAAAAAAAAGTGGCCAAGCATCCAGGAAAAAAGCATGGATCTGAGTCTTCTTGATGTTTCCTATGCGCAGGATCCTGGACCTTCGTTTTTCCCTGGAGAGAGCCGTCCCTTCTTCCCTGCGGTATCATGGGGCTGCCCCACTGACTAGAGGCTCAAGGGTAAGGTTGTTAGAAAATTGGAAAGAGAGGCGGCTAGAGAGCAGATGCTCCTGCCTTATAAATTAGGGGAAGATTATGCATGGCCAGCTGTACCATATAAATGCCCAGTTTTTATACCACACCATGATCCTCTGTGTTTATCATATGGTCCAGCAGCTGGTCAATTCTGCCCCCGACTCCCATATATCTATTCCAATCAAGCGTTGGCTGGGGATTTATTTGTGTATACTTTTCAGTCTCGGTCAGGATCCCTGCCTGCAGTCTTAACTTGCAATGTGGTAGGGAAGTAAGCCAGCAAAGCCCTTTGTCTCCCAGATCAGCTCCTTACTCATCAGAGCTTAATGGTGACTACATGGCCAAATGGGGGGGGGGGCGTTCTAAGTTTTTATATATTGACAGAGGCACTAAAATAAGGTGAGAGCATTGTATGATTTGCCTTGTATAACTAAGAAAAAAAGACAAAAAAAAAAAAACACACCAAAAACCTTTCCCCAAGGTTTAAAAATCTTGAGCTAAACCTGAGGCTGTGCAAGTTGCCAAGTGTTTTTCCATTATTTAGTGTTTCCAAGAAGGAAATCCATTGCCTATGTTTCTTGGCCCTCATTCGCCTTAACTGTTGTTGCTCCTTCACTTGCATGGAACCTGGGTCTATGGCCCAGCTCTGTGCTGCAGTCGAAGGGATGTTCTCCTTGTTCTCATGCCATCATCCATCAAAGAAACTCAAGGCTGATCCAGAAGCAAAGCAAAAGTATTATTGGCTTAAAATAAACCTAGAAGAAGGAAACACTCATCTTTCTGATTTCTGGAAGATTAAGGGATTTTGGAGCATAAAACAATGGAAGGGGTTGTGCTGACAAAAAAATGCAAGAGTTTGCAGCATGCATAAGATTTTACGAATCTTCAAATTATCATAAACTGAATCCAAGGGAGAACAATGAAATGTGAGCAAAGACATGAATAAGGAGTTAATATTCTTAATATTTAAAGACCTCTCACAAATCAATAAAAATACCAGAGCGATATATAAGCAGGAAAGACATAAACAATTCTCAAAAGAGGAAATTTAAATTGCCATTCATTTTTATTATTCACTTCATTAATAATGCTCAAATCTTAAGCAAAATATCATTGTAGTTCTCAACTAAAAAATATGAAATTATACTCAGTTTGGCAAAGATGGCATGAGATCAATAAATTAGGGAAACCAATTTGGAAAGCAAATTGGCTTTAAAATGTTCAGATCTTTTTACTGAGTAATATATCTGGGCTTAGTTGTTTCAAAGGCAAAAATATTTTAATGCAGATAGAAAAGAATTAAAATAGTTCTTTATTAATTATTATTAATAATAAGAAATACACAGGGTGGAAACCATCAAAATGTTTTTCAATTATAGTGATTTTGTAAAGTATATAGCTGTGTCTGTTAGGTTAATAAATTCTCACTAAAAATTATTCTTCGGGCTGGAGAGATAGCTCAGCAGTTAGGAGGACTAACTGTTTCTAAGGCCCAGGCTCCATTTCCAGCACCCATATGGTGCTTTACCATCATCTAAAACTCTACTCCCAAAGAATCTTCTGCTCCCTTCTGGCCTCTACAGTGTACACACATGCAGACATCACACCCATACACGTGTGCCACACAGACACACATGCAGACATCACACCCATACACGTGTGCCACACAGACACACATGCAGACATCACACCCATACACATGTGCCATACAGACACACATGCAGGCATCACACCCATACACGTGTGCCACACAGACACACATGCAGGCATCACACCCATACACATGTGCCACACAGACACATATGCAGGCATCACACCCATACACGTGTGCCATACAGACATACATGCAGGCATCACACCCATACACAGAAAATAAAAATAAATGAAACTTAAAAATACATGTTCTTACAAGAGCTTGCCATGGCACTCAGGGTGAATGCCTATTGCTCAGCAGCTTTTCCGTGGACCCTTCATCTGAGGGTATGTTTTCTGGTCAAACTATCAGCCATGCCTGGCATATGGTGATTCCTTTATGAATCTTAACTATTATTTTCATTCTCAGTTGATCTTTGAAATAACCCTGTGAATTGGGCTTAGTTTTCTGTGGTTCACTGGAGAGTAAGCCCAGCCCCCCAAATTCATGTTCAGGGGCATGCATCTGAGATGTGGTTTAAAGAGAGATGGACCAAGTTTCACACTGTCAAAGGTTGGAGGGATCAAGATTGCTCACCACACTCAGCAAATTGCGGTTTTAAGAAGCTGTTGCCATATATATACTATAGCTTTCAGCTTAGTATATTTATGGGACTTCTGAATGTGTGAATGAGTAGGCCTCTGACTCTTGTGATTTGGGGGCTCTTTTATTTTGCTGTTGGCTTGGCTTGTCCAGCTTCGATACCATAGTTTTTGTTTTATCTTATTATGTTTTATTTTGCTGTTACCTCTTAGAAGCCTTTTCTTCTTTAATGAGAAACAGAATGGGAGTGGATCCAGAGGAGAGAGGAGGCGAGGAATAACTAGAAGGGAAAATGTATTCAAATTATATTGTATGAGAAAAGTATCTCTTTAATAAAAGGGAAAAATTCCTATGCTGTAATTCTCACTTTCAAGGAAGTGGGACTGTGTGTTGCTTTGGTAAAAATACCTGACAGAGACAAAAGAGGAAAGGCTCCTTTTGCTCCTGGTTTCAGAAGTTCATAATTTTTAGGCCCTGCATGCTTGAGCAGAAAATTATGCAGTAAGAGTAACTGGTGAACTGCAACCATCTGCATCCTGGCTGACCAGATGGCAGAAACTGTGAAAGGAGCCAGATATTGGTAATCATCTTCAAAGGTTCACCCCCAGTGACTTACTTCTGTCACTCAGTCCCCACAGCCTAAAGGTGTTCCATGGCCTTCCCAAATTGGGCCACCAGCTGAAGAATAATCATTCAATGCGCCTGGCTATGGGAGGACATTTAAGATTCCAATTCCTCAGGGACCTTTCAGAGACCACTATAGAATGAAGAAGAAGCCTTCACAACTGGGATTAATAATCTTACCAAAGAGGTACAAGAAGAACCTTCCACATTGCTATGAGAACACAGCAAGAAAGAGCTACCCAGGAACCAAGACGTGGGCTTTCAGCAGATTCAAAACTTGTCCAGAGCTCTGATAAAAGATCTGTAGTTTAGAAGTCAATGAGGCTCTGATGTCTTGTTATTTCTTTTTATTTTTATTGAGCTCTACATGTTTCTCTGCTCCCCTCCCTGCCCCTCCCCTCCCTGCTTCAACCCTCTCCCAAGGTCCCCATGCTACCAATTTACTCAGGAGATCTTGTCTTTTTCTGTTCTCCATGTAGATTAAATCTATGTATGTCTCTCTTAGTGTCCTCATTGTTGTCTAGGTTCTCCGAGATTGTGATTTGTGGGCTGGTTTTCTTTGCTTTATGTTTAAAAACTACTTATGAGTGAGTACATATAATAATTATTTTTCTGTGTTGGGGTTACCTCACTCAAAATAAAGTTTTCTAGCTCCATCCATTTGCCTGCAAAAATTCAAGATGTCGTTATTTTTTTCTGCTGTGTAAATGTACCATTGTGTAAATGTACCACATTTTCCTATCCATTCTTCAGTTGAAGGGAATTTAGGTTGTTTTCAGGTTCTGGCTATGACTAACAAAGCTGCTATCAACATGGTTGAGCACATGTCCTTGTGGTATGATTGAGCATCCTTTGGGTATATACCCCAAAATGGTATTACTGGGTCTTGAGGAAGGTTGTTTCCTAATTTTCTGAGAAATCACCACACTGACATCCAAAGGGGCTGTAACAGCTTGTGTTCCCACCAGCAATGCAGGAGTGTTCCCTTTACCCCACATCCTGTCCAACATAAGTTGTCATCAATGTTTTTGATCTTGGCCATTCTTACAGGTGTAAGATAGAATCTCAGAGTTGTTTTGATTTGCATTTCTCTGATGACTAAGGATGTTGAACATTTCCTTAAGTGTCTTTTAGCCGGTTTAGATTCCTCTGTTAAGAGTTCTTTGTTTAGGTCGGTACTCCATTTTTTTATTGGATTATTTGTTCTTTTGATGACCAATTTCTTGAGTTTTTTGTATATTTTGGAGATCAGATCTCTGTCTGATGTGGGGTTAGTGAAGATCTTTTCCCATTCTGTAGGCTGTCATTTTGTCATGTTGACCGTGTCCTTTGCTTTACAGAAGCTTTTCAGTTTCAGTAGGTCCAATTTATTAATTGTTTCTCTCAGTGTCTGTGCTGCTGGGGTTATATTTAGGAAGTGGTCTCCTGTGCCAATGCATTCAAGTGTACTTCCCACTTTCTCTTCTATAAGGTTCAGTGTGACTGGTTTTATGCTGAGGTCTTTGATCCATATGGACCTGAGTTTTGTGTATAGTGATAGATATGGATCTATTTTCATTCTTCTACATGTTGATATCCAGTTATGCCAGCACCATTTGCTAAATATGCTTTCTTTTTTCCAGTTGATATTTTTTGCTTCTTTGCCAAAAAATAAGGTGTTTGAAGGTGTGTGGATTAATATCCAGGTCTTTGATTTGGTTCCAGTGATCCTCTGTCTGTTTTTATGCCAACACCGGGCTGTTTTCAGTACTGTAGCTCTGTAGTAGAGTTTGAAGTCAGGGATAGTGAAGCCTCCAGAAGTTCTTTTGTTGCCCAGGATTGTTTTGGCAATCTTGGATTTTTGCTTTTCCATATGAAGTTGAGTACTGTTCTTTCAAGGTCTGGGAAGAATTTTGCTGGGATTTTGATTGGCATTGTATTGAATCTGTAGATTGCTTTTGGAAAGATTGCCATTTTTACTATGTTAATTCTACCTACCCAAGAACATGGGAGAACTTTCCACTTTCTGGTGTCTTGTTATTTAAGTCCAAACTAAAATAAGTCCTTTTACATAGGACAAAACAGCAGTGTTCTGGATACATTTCTCACCATTTCATATAGAATTGCAAACTATTTCAAATACTCATTATTCAGAGGGTTTTTGTTTTATTTTTGTATGTTCAATCAAATTAGACTGCCACTTCTATTAGGGACCACACTATCTACATGACAGTGCTTTCTTCTAAGAACTTCATATATTTTGATATGGCATGCTCTGAAGCCACTTACACACATCACAGATGGAGGCAACCTCTTCCTGTGTTAGCTGTAGCATGTACTGCTAACAGGAGCCAAAACGCTGCTTAGTGAAGTATTTATTACAAAAATTATTTTCAGTTGTTTTTATGTTTCCTGTTTTCTCCCACCTAATCTAGCTCCATAAGATTTAAATGTGTCTCCCTTGCTATTTCAACAAAAAGCAAGGTTGAAAGACAATAATTTTGTATTAAAATAGTCAAAGCACTGTTCTCTGGTCAAGGTGTCTTGACCTTGATTCTTTTCTTAGATTCTTAGCCACTTCTGCAAATAAATGTCTTGTTGAGGAGGTTGGAGGAGAGTTGCTGCCAGATCCTTGGAACATCATGTTTTTAACTTCAGCTGTGGAGCAAGCCTGATCACCATGTCTCTGACAGCAAGTGGGCATATTCAGATCTTTGTGTCATTCTCATTTGTTAAAAGAAAGAACCATTGTGCTGATAGTATTTACTTGCCAGTTTAAAAAAAAAAAACAAGGAAAAAGTAGAATCAAGATTTCTTTGCTGCTTTTTGTTTTGTTTTGTTTTAACTAAGAAATTTTCTGATACCTGTATGCCTGTAAACTACAGATCAGCAACTCCAACCTGGACCCTGAATCACCACTGACTGGATGCTGTAAATGTGACCCAGCTGTTAACTACACAGACTACAAATGGAGGGGTCTCACAATAGCTCATCAAGTGACTTATAAATATCCATCATGCAAGAAGGAGGAGCTTGTTTTTTTCCTCTGTGACACTATGGTGCCTAATCTACCCTCTTTATTAGCTTCTATTACCTTCATTTCTCCTTTGTTTAGTTTTTAACCATACCCCAGTCACATGTTAGGAAGGAGTTATGCATGCCAGTGTTGGTAGAAGGTGGCTCTCTGATATTGTCTCTGGTATTGAGAGGAGTTATGTAAGGCTGTAAAATGAGTTTGAAAATACTTAAGAATTAAGGGAAAATGCTATTAAGCAGGATACATTATTTTGCAAGGAGTGAGTTTAAAAAGCAAAAGGGTTTGAGCTAAGTCCTTTTCATAAAGGGGTTTATCATCTCATTTTAACTTGCAGTTATTCTGCAAACACATCTATAAACATAGCAATTTGAAATCATGAGTCTCAAATCTGAAGTATCTTACTGAATGCAAAACTATAAACAGCCACAGCTGCTTCCTCAGACACTTTGACATAGGTGCCCCCAAATGATCAGCCAAATGGCTTTTAAAGAGTGATGGCATGAGAAAAATTATCTTGGTTTTATATAGTTGAGCACCATTATGATTAGATTTTGTAAGGCTTCAGATTTTGCTGGTGAAAACTGTGAAGTCATCCCTTGGTACCACTCTCTTCAGCTCAGAGCTACTTCTCCAACAGAAGTTGTCATCAACCTAGAATACAGATGATGCAAATATCTTTTCATAATAGGGAGTGACACTTGCATGTCCATCCACACTAGGAGACAGTCTTTGTCATAAACCACCTCATTGCCCAGGCCAGGTCTGGGGAAGCAGGCATGGCAGGAAAATGAGAGCCCTTTCCAAGAACCTTGTCCTGGTAGTGTTCCATCAAGAAATAAGATCCATTTGGAGAAACAAATGGCAGCTGCTTGGAACTTTGGTTTTCAGGCCGTAGTTTGGTGTTAGTTACTGGTTTTAAGTCACAGTAGACCCTTTGAAAAGTTGATAACATATAACTTTAGAAACTGAGCAAGTGATCTTCTAATATCATCTAATATTTGCCATCTGAAGCAATGGTAGTAACCAGTTGGAGTGTTTAGTGATTTATGCTTAGAAACCCATGATTTAATAAGGAAACATATCTGTCTGTACATACACACGAGCACAGAAGGCTTCACTATTCTCATCCCAGTGGATTCCATAGGTATTTACATTTTCTGCTGTTTGAGTTTAAGGGCTGAAGTCACTAGTCCCATAGGAAAAATAGCTTGAGTGCAGCCTCCAAAGTTGGAAGAAGAGAAAGCCAGGTCCTAGCTAATGTCTCCATGCAGCTCATGGTAACGGCCACTCCAGTCATTCCCAGACACCCTTCTGTTCAGTCCCCAAAGTAGAATGGTTGTAACATTGTTCTCTCAGGAACAATGTTATTTCTCTAGGAAATACCATTATAGTCATCCTAATCTTTTTCTAAAATGTCTAATTTCTCTTTTACAGTCATTATTCTATTGTGAAATAAAATTCAGGAAAATCTCCCACTTTCCACCAACTAGAAGCCCTTTTAACCTGAAATTTTCACATTCCTATCAGCTCGAGATAGAAGTTTGCAGAAAACAGAGCATTTCCTGGCAATTATTAATAAAATTGAGTTTGTTAGGAAGATACAAATTAGTTGTAAGAAGTTTGGGGAAAACTATGCTTCCTTAGGCAGAAACAAGTCCTACAACATCACCTTGGACTCACTGGTCCTGACTGCTGGGAGTCTCAGGTCCGCAGCAAAAGTTATCTAAAGGACTCTGGGTCTTTGGCAAGCATAGCTCAAATGGGAAGGTCTGTTGACCACACATTGGTCATGTACCTATGATCTAACAGTCTAATAAGAAGGATATTTAACATCCAGAACCACAAAATGTTAGGACCTGATGATGGATACTTACCTACTGTGGTGATTTGAATAGGAATGCTCCCCATCTCATATACTCAAATGCTTGGTCATTAGGGAAATGGCTCTACTTGATAGGGATTAGGAGGTGTGACCTCGTTGGAGCAGGTGTGGCCTTGTTAGAGGAAGTGTGTCCCTAGGGGTGGGATTTGGGGCTTCAGATGGTCAAGCCAAGCCCAGTGCCTCTCTTCCTGCTGCCTGTAGATCCAGATGTAGAACTCTTACCTTCTTCTCTAGCACCATGTCTACCTGCATGTTGCCGTGATACTCACCATTCTGATAATGAACTAAATCTCTGAAGCTGCAGGCCAAGCCCAATTAAATGATTATAAGAATTGCTGTAAGCCAATCTCAATTAAATGTTTTCCTTTATAAAGTTGCTATGGTCTTGGTGTCTCTTCACATCAGTAGAACAGTGACAAAGACATGCATATTATCTGACTTACATGTGACAATAACTCTCTTACTTACAATTTACTCATGATAATCCTAACGATGAAAATTAGGGCCACAAGAAAATGAGTTACTACCTGTAATGATTTTAGATCCAGGATATTGAAGTACCAGTCTAAGCATCAAAGTGATCTTACACTCCACTTAATATAATTCTAGTTTTAGCTGTGTCTGTGTGCATTTTTGTTTTAAATAATGATCTAAATGTGGTACGTATAGTAGCAATCTTAGCCATAGCATAGGTTTAATGGAAATGTCCATTTCCTCAAATGCACACTGACCACAGCACATGAATCTTTATGAAGATGTTAGTGAGTATTCTATTTTGTAGATTAAAATCATACCTTCTTCAAGATAAAATGTCACTTTTCTAAAGGTTTCAAAGAAATAACATACTCCTAGCTCAGAATAGAAAATTTGTGGCTTACTACTATACTGAAGGGCTCAGTTTTGCTTCTTTGTAGAACACAACACATGACTGACCCCCTGTGGCCATAGTTTCAGGGTCCCCATTTCCACTTTAAACCAGCCTTGCAGCATCTGCGGCAGAGGTCTGTAGTGAGATCTGGATGTGTCATAATTGGAAAACTAGACATTATGATTGCATATTGAAACAATGAACTAGTAATTTTAAAACTTGATTAAGGGTTGGTCTTAGTGATTTGCACAAGGCTTTATCCATAGGATAATATATGTGCAGAAATATGTATGTATGTATGCATATGTATACATGTTACAATTCATTACTCATTAAAATCTTCTCCCCTCCCCTGATCCATTCATTTCCAACACATCCCGTGAAGTCTTCCAGGATTAGTCTTTAAATATTGATTTATGTTTAGTTTATGTCTGTGAGTGTTTGCTTACCTGTATATGTGCACCACATTCATGCCTGGTGCTTACAGAGGCTAGAACAGGGCATCAAATGCCTTAGAACTGGAATTACAGATGGTCATGAGCTACAATGTGAGCTATGGGAGCAAAACCCAGTCATGTACGAGAGCAGCAAGTGTTCCCAACCACTGATACATCTCTCCAGTCTGGCAGAGCCACTTTTTCCACAGAAGCATCACCTCCTTAAGACTTAATATTTAGTATATATTTCTTTATGTTGTTTTTAATTTTTATTTGACTTTATTATATGTGCATTGGTGTTTTACCATTGGTATCTGGTCCCCCTGGAACTGGAGTTACAGACAATTGTGAGCTGCCATGTGATGTGGGTGCTGGGAATTGAACTGAGGACCTCTGATAGAGCAGCTGGTGCTCTTGACCACTGAGCATCTCTCCAGCCCCTCTTTATGTTATTTTTATATGTATAAAACACTAGTTATTGGTGAGGTTGGAGGAGTCTAAACATGTAAATATTAAACAAAAAAAGTCTTTCTGGGAACAGTATTTGTAGTTATGGTAGGAAAAAAGAAAGGTTTGCTACATGCTAAGAACACCTCAATGTGCTATGTGTTCTAACTAGCTAAATCTAACCTCCTCACCTCTGTTCTTCATGAAGATTCTACATTTCCATAAGAGAGAAAACTGAGACACTGAGAAATCAAGTAAGTTACTTCTGTGGATTGAATTATATCTTACCAAGATTCATGTAATGAAATCCTAAGTCCCATTACCTCAGGACATATCTTTTCTTTGATAAAAAGTTATTGCAAATGTCATTAGTTAAGATTAGGTGTCTTGGTTAGGGTTTCTATTGCTGTGAATAGACATCATGACCATGGCAACTCATAAAGAGAAACATTTAATGGGGGCTGGCTTACAGTTCAGAGGTTTAGTCCATTGTCATCATGGCAGGACATGGGAGCATGCAGGCAGGCTTGGTGCTAGAGAAGCACCTGAGCTGGAGAGGCACAGTGAACAACTAACAATTTAAGAGAGTAAAAGAACAGGGTTTTTTGTTTGTTTGGTTGATTGGTTGGTTTTTCAAGACAGTGTTTCTCTGTAGCTTTGGAGCCTGTCCTGGAACTAGCTCTTGTAGACCAGGCTGGCCTCAAACTCACAGAGATCCGCTTGCCTCTGCCTCCCGAGTGCTGGGATGAAAAGTGTACACCTTCACCACACAGTCTGAAAACAATATTTTCTAAAACAACAAATGACTTATTTGAACATTCTGTTTATTTTCTGCATCAATTGTCCCCAGGATATTGGTTTCCGGACAATGCTTTGGTTTCCCTACAGCACACAAGGTCACCAGAAGATCTCTAACTGGGGTACAAGCTTTCATGGGCATCATCATGACAGCCACGTTTTCATGTTCAGTGAGCCCCCACTTTTGATGAGTGGTGAGAGGCAGAAGATGGGACTCATATATTTCTCCTTTCAGCAAAGTGTCACCCCAAGTCTCCCTGCGCACACTTAAGATACTGTTGGGGGCACAGACAATAAGAGCAACAATGAACAAATGGGACCTCCTGAAACTGAGAAGCTTCTGTAAAGCAAAAGACACAGTCATTAAGACAAAAAGGCAACCTACTGAATGGGAGAAGATCTTCACTGACCCCACATCAGACAAAGGTCTGATCTCCAAAATATACAAAGAACTCAAGAAACTAGACATTAAAATTCTAAA